>OZ012663.1:57203039-57395784 GCA_963942545.1 Oxycera nigricornis | reverse complement strand
GTTCCTCAGAAAGGTGTATCTCTTTATCACTAAAACTTTAGGATCGAGTATTTGCCATACTTTGTATAACTACCAACATACTACGTGCAACGTGCTGCAGAGTACAACGACTTCAATATTTTCCGAACATCAAGGCAAAAAGAGACCAATACGAATTACAAAACCTCAAAGCATTGAGGCACCAGTCCACTTAAGAATGCGAAAAAGGCCATTTTTCATGAGTTGGTTTCTCAGAAACTTTATTATATATTGACGTAAATCTTTTTTGCATTACCTCATATTTGAATAATACAAAAATATGTAATATCTGTTTTTATTAATTGTTCCATTTTATAGAAGGCGCTGAAATTAATCTCTGAAAAAATCACTTCTCCGCGGCAGAGAGATAATCTATGGATTGGAAGATCTGTAGTAAAAAAATTAATCGGCACTACAAAAAGCAAGGTCTCTTACACCGTAGTCCACCACCATTTAAAAGAAGATTAGTTTAAAAACACATGGCGGACGGTAGGTCCGGAGATTATCTCTTTGCCATGTTAAAAAACGTTGTTTTGCGAAAAACGTGTTTAAAGTTTTTGTATCATGCGAAAAATCAAAAATCAGACATTTTTCAAAACTACGTCATTGTTATGTAGAAGTCTAAAGAAGCACTAAGCACAGGTAAAAAAGCCGCAAATATTATGTATGAAGGACATATTTTAGAGAAAGGGAATGAAAGAGACGCTACACGACCGACAGCTGATCAAACATCTGTAACGAGCCAAAAACGCGCACACGCTTAAAGTCGCTATTTATATATTAAACTTTCGAATTTCGTAGGTCATTTTTAAAGTTCTAAGGAGACGAAACATGTCAAAAAAATTCTATTTTTTTTTTCAAATTTATAAAGTGGGCTAGTACATATATTCATAACATTGAATACATTTTATTGAAAGCTTTCCGTAGATGTTACAGTCATTTACACATATTGAAATAGCTCACTTTTGTTCCAGTTTCAAGCTTTGTTCATCGCTTTGAAGCATTTTCTGATCCATTTCGTCACTTTTGGTAACTGGTGAATCAAGCTGAGCAACTGTGGACTGAAACTTCTACTGCAGGGTTCGGATCCTCTTTCGGGTATTTGGCTTTTATGGGACACGTTTCTGGCTCCAGATGAGCATGCACTAGAGAGCTGATCTTCGATGTCATTGAGGGTAGAGACGTTAAGTTTACACACTCAAGCCACTCCACTGAGTGAGCTGCAAAATTTGTGTGTATACTCACAGTTTCTTCCGATCCAGATGGTTATTGTTAATATCGTTGACAATTCTGATGGCAACTGCCAAATCAAAATGTTTTCCAATTTTCAACTAATAATTTGACTTGTTTTGAGTATGTGAAAGAATACTGTTGGTTGTCCACGGAGCGTGGTATTTCGGCTCTCTTCTTCTTTTTGTGCCTGGTGGTTTTGTGTCGACTCAGATCAAGTTCTTGTTTCAAAATCCGTGAGCAGGGAACTCTTGGCGCGGAAAACTGTGGCGTTATTTTTAACTTCTCAGTATTTGGAAAGTTCTTGTAATCGCCTCGAAAATTGAAATTGAAATTTTCAACATATCTTTACGTTTTTAGGCGTTTAGAGTATATTTTAAGTGTTTTTAGAAAGATGTATTTATTTATATATGTGTGTATATGTACGTACGTACGTACCCAGTAGGACCAGTAATGCTTACTGCATCGATTCCGTAATCATTCTTCGGAAGCTAATACGGATCGTTTTCGCAATACCGCATCGATTACTTTAACATGGCGATGTCATTGGCAGGATCCGTGCTAACTCCATTTCGCATTACCAGAAAGCGATGCTGGAATCAATGCCTCAGAATGTAATCCGTAATGCTTACTTGGTAATCGGTTCTGGAAGGCATCCATTCCACGCAATATGTTAGCATCGCTCCTTTTTTGCATTACTAGGTAATGTATAGAAATTTTCAATCACTCAATGACTACTTTTCAGATTCCCTATGCATTTCTTTGGAATGCATTCCATTTTCAAACATAAGCATCGATGAAATCATGCGTTACGAAGGAATTGTTTTAAGAACGTCCGTCAGCTATACGTTACTATCGCTTCATTTTTGCATTACTAGGTAATGGATAGAAGTTTTCAATCATTCAATGTTTACTTTTCAGATTCCCTATGCATTCCTTTGGAATCAATTCCATTTTCCGACATAAGCATCGATGAAATCATGCATTACCATAGAATTGATTCCAAAAAGTCCGACTGGGTACGTGCGTTCACGGCCAGTTTTTTACGAGCATAACTCACGTAAACAAAGCCTTATCGACTTTATTAAGGTTTTAATCAAAGCGCCTTTGCAATCTTAAGAGCTGATTAATTTTTGGGAAACTTCGGTCGGGGGGTTTGCTGTTTTCACCCCCTGAAGTCGTGCGCTATGTCTCACGAGCCAAATATAGAATTTGAATTATTGAGGTGCCAGTCGACGCGTAGTAAGATTTGTATTCTGTCAAATATTTAACAAAATTGTTAAGGCCGATTTTGATTTATTAAAAAATAATGCAAAAAATTAAGGTTTTTTTATAAACAATAAATTTTCAACCTGATTAGCAAAGCGCAGTGGTCAATGTTTGTAAAATTTATATACTCCAAATAGTTCTTGAAAAAATATCAGCAAAATTTTTTTCTAATCATGATGAAAAAAGTTAAATTAAAAATCTTTATGGAATTATGACCTTCAAGGTCATTCATGTCATTCTGTATATCTCCCGAACCAAGAAGAAGAAGAAGAAATACAAACTCAATGATTATGCCGAAGTTATGGCGATTTTGAACACATCTATTCAAAATAGCCACCAAGCGACAAAATCTCTTCAGTTTGCGTAATAACAAAGATGCCATTCATTTTTGCTAGCGCTTTTTGGTTCTTCAAGCATCGGTATGAAAATAACAAATAACGTAGAAAAGGCTTTTTAAATCACCCTCACCACCCACCGATTGATCCGCGTGAAAATTCAATGAAACCCATTCACCGAAAGCACTACGTATTCAATAGACGCTCCAGTAGATGATATGATTTATATTAACTCATTTCTATTACTGTTTTGAGTAAGTCTAACTATGATTATTTAAGATAGTATTATTTTCATAATTATTGTTGTGTTTAGTATTTTTAACCCTTAACTGGTATCGTAAATTTGACATACGTAATTGGTATCGTGGGGGCTGTGCAGCCCCCATAGTGTGCTTGCTTCTAGCAAGCAAGTTTTAACTGTGTATTTAAATAAATGCTCATAAATGATAAATAATAGTCTTATTTAATGTAATCAATTTGTTTTTAATTATATAAATCTTCTTACTTAGATAGTACAAAAGATTTCAAAATAGTAACAAGTTTTTGGTATTTTTTTAAAGTTACAAAATAAACTATGAAACTTTCGTTTTGAAAAGTATGAAAATTTCGTTTTAGAAGTCCTCTTTTTAAGTCGTTTTGGCTTGGCGACATTAGGCGTCGACGGTAAAGGCGCCGTGTTGGCTGCTAAGAAATTATCAATCATAGCACGCAAATCTCTTGGGTACTTAGAAAACTCAGTTTTTCTGTTTAAGATGTGAACTTTGATAAGTGCTGTGCCAACAGATTTTATGTAGTTTTTTCGCTTTATCCTTTTGCCAGCATTTGAACCTTTCCACAACACAAAGCCGTTTACACAAGCAATATTTAGAATACCAGCAAATAGTACACTTGGCCAACGTCGTGTTCTGCGAGCTACTTAGTAATTAGCACATTTTTGATCTAAAGCATCCACTCCGCCTTTTGTGGAGTTGTGAAACTCAATTATCTCCGGTTTTCTGTACGTTCATTTACACGCTTTTGCCATGATGCATTGTAGAAATCATTATAACGCTTTGATTTTTTTTGCCACGAAAGAAGATAATGTTATTTTAGCTGTAAATCCAAATACAGAAGATCCTGGTTCTCTGTGCTTATATGGTTGGAATTCAGTGGGGATTTCACGTTTGTTTATTCTTGAAGTCCTGACGTAGGTCAATTTTTTTTCGAATAATGCATCAACTAACTCTACCGATGAAAACCAATTATCTGCTGTTATGTTCCTGTTTGATCCAAGAACCGGGAAAGCCAACTGCAGTACAGATTGTGTGGGAATAGAAGGTTGACCTCTAATGCGCTCCTACTGTTTGCCTGTATATATAAAACCGTTATATAAATAGTGGGTCGTAGCATCACACAGATATGTAAGACATCGACCTTGGAATGGACGTAACATTTCGTCAATAGTGATATATTCTGAACAATTGTATTTTTTTGACAGTTTTCTATGAAGTTATCAAATATCTCAGAAATCAGTGCTGCTCGGTTTACAGCTTTTCGCTCTTCTCTCGTTGCAATGTCATCAAACCGAAGACTTGACAAAACAAGCCGCAAGGTGCGACCCTTGAGGTCCACACGGTCAACTTCCCAGTAATATCTACATAAACATCAACAACATTACAACAATGAGAGGTATTCATAGCAGTAACAGAAATGAATAAATATGAATCAAATCGTCTACGGAAGGGTCCATTGATTACGTATGGTTTTTGGTCGAAGAGGACAGATTGAATATTCACGCGGATCAATCGGTGGGGGCCTTTTCGATCTTGAAAATTTTTGTTGGTTTTCAAAATTTAAGCGGTTTTTTTAATTAAAAGACTATTAAAACTATCAAAAACCTGCTCAAATTATGCAATATTTTAAAACTTTGATTGAATTTACAACATTTTTTTAGAATAAAAGATATAAAGTAATATCATTCGTATGAACCCTCTTTAAATGGTAACTTCGAATGATTTTTTTTATTTTATTTTTTTTCATAATCATGGAATAAAAGCTTGCCGGTTTCTCTTCAAAACCTGATAAGAATGTATAAATTTTAAAAACAGTTATTACTGTGCTGTGCAAATCAGGTTAAAAAATATTTTTTATGAAAAAAATATATTTTTTCGCATTTTCTTCTATTAAATTAAAAAAAGGCTGAAGCGAGTTTTTATAATGTTAAAAACTTCACAAAGATGTAAATACACGTCAACTGACACCTTAAAGATATATTTTATCTGGTTCGTGAGATATAGCGAATGATAAAAATGACCTTGAAAATCATGATGACTTTTAATGATTTTTTTATTTTTAATTTAATTTTTTATTAAATCGTGAGAAAAAGTTTTGATGATTTTTCTACAATCATTGTTTGGAGTATGTAAATTTTATAAACATTGTCTACTACATTTCGCAAATCAGGTTAAAAATTTATTGTTTATGAAAAAAACCTAATATTTTGCACTTATTTTTCTTAAATTAAAAAACGGCTCCAACGATTTTTTTTAAAAATGAAGCAGATTTACAAAAATATTAATACGCGTTCTTTGACACCTTAATAATGCAAATCCTATGTTAAGTTTGCGAGATATAACGAATGACAGAAATAACCTTGAAGATCATGATGACTGTTAATGATTTTTTATTATTTATTTGATTTTTTTTGTGGTCAGTAGAAAAACTTTTGATGGCATTTGTAAAAAACTGTTTGGAGTATATAAATTATATAAAGATTGATTACTTGGACTTGACAATAAGGTTAAAAATTTATTGTTTTTGAAAAAAATCACAATTTTTTCGCACTTTTTTTTTAAAAATTAAAAAACGGCTCCAACGATTTTTTTCAAAATTTGTTTCAAAATTTGATAGGTTCACACAAATGTTAATACGCGTTGATTGACAGCTTAACCATGCGAATCGTATGTTTGGTTCGCGAGATATGTATAACGCACGACAGAAATGACCTTGAAAATCATGATGCCTGTTAATGACTTTTTATTTTTTATTTAATTTTTTACATAATCATAAGAAAAAGTTTTGATGTTGTTTTTACAAACATTACTTGAAATGTATAAATTTTATAAAAATTGAATACTGTGTTTCGTAAATCAGGTTGAAAATTTATTGTTTATAAAAAAACCTTAATTTTTTGCACTTTTTTTTTCTTAAATTAAAAAACGGCTCCAACAATTTTTTCAAAATTTGATAGATTCACATGAATTTTAATACACGTCGATTGACACCTTAGTCATGCAAATCGTATGTTTGGTTCGCGAGATATAACGCATGACAGAAATGACCTTCAAAGGGTCAAATCAGCAAACCCCCCGACCAAAGTATCCCAAAAACTAATCAGCTCTTAAGATTGCAAAGACGCTTCGATTGACACCTCAACGAAGTCGATGCGACTTTGTTTACGTGAGTTATGCTCGTAGAAAAAAGTGTCCACGAACGTACGTACGTACGTACGTACGTACACACACACACACATACATCTCCCTTTCTAAAAACACTTTATATATACTCTATAGACCTCAAAACGTAAAGAAATGTTGAAAATTTCAATTTCGATTTTCGAGGCGATTACAAGAACTTCCCATATACTGGGAAGTTAATAAACAAAAATCTTTTCAAAGACATGGTAGCCCTAAAAATTTCACAACCTGTTCCGTCTGTAGCCCACAAAGATTCTAAGTCTTGATGTCCTGATTTTAATACTTTTCTCAAGTGTAAAAGACCTATAAAAGCTTTCATCTCTGTTAGAGATACGTAGTTTGTCCAAAATGCATCCGTAGCAGTATTTTCCAAATTCTCGGTAACCTTCTCGTTTGGGTAGTTGATTATAATTTGCATAATGTCATCATCAACTAGCAATTCAAACGATTCTTTGGTAGTAATATTACTTTAAGATGCAGCTGGGTCAATTAAACCAGGTGTTTGTCTAAAAATATTATGTTGTCGAGTACGTGAAGGTGCTGGTGGAGTTTTTGACCATTTGTATTTATTTTTTCCATAGTGTCTGCATTGACTAGGTCCTGTAACATTTTCACCTTCACTTTCTGTAGAAGACGCTTGAACATCGGAATCCACGTCCTCATTATCGTCTGGATCTTAACAACCACTTATAGTTTGTCGCTACACCGTTCTTTTGGCATGCCACGATTCAGTGATTCGCAATCACAATCTTTGTTCAAGATTTCTGCTATTGTTTCATCACTTAAAATCCTCGACATCTTGATTAAATAACTGTAAAAAAATACAAAGCAAATAAAATTGCCACTCCAAAAAATTTAACCTAACTGGTATCGTAGGGGCCGCGCGGACCCCAACATGTGTATACCTGGGCGGTAAGTGATGCAGCGTCGAACGTCAGATACCCGCCGCAACAGGCGACATAATGAGAATACTTAAAATGACGGCTGCACACGAAGCTAAATTTGGCAAAAAACAAAGAAAACATCCAGTTAAGGGTTAATATGAATGTAGATATTACTGGGAAGTTGACCATGTGGACCCCAAGGGTCGCACCTCGCGGCTTGTTAGTATTTTTCCCACGTTTTTTTCCCACGGGTGAAAGTCGAGTGGAATTCGCCGAATCCTGGCCAGAAACGGCTACGGCAAAAGTGACCCTAATTTGGCACCCAACGTGCATCTTTAATAATAATTAAGAACATTGGCAATCGGGCACGGAAGCGTTCGAACGGCCGGCGCTTTCAACAGGCCTAGTAAGTTTGTTGTGGTGTAAAGTGTTCTAATTTGAACAGCTAATGCTTGTATGAATTTGCGAGGGTTTGAAATTGTGGGTATGGAAATTGCGGGTAGGTGAAGATTGTGGGTATGCGGAGATTGCGTGTGTGTTTGTTGCGTGTTGAAGTGGTTGGAATCGATGTTGAGTTAAAATCACATGTATGTCGAAATGGCTCGTGTAAAAGCGGTGGATAGTGTGCTAGAAAGAGGCGTGAGACTAAATTATTAATGTATACATTATAAAGATAAAAAAAATTACCTGGAAAAAAATTCTTCCGTTCTACATTTTTCTTTTTTCTTTTTTTTGTCTTCATTTGTGGTAAGGGAAATACATGGTGAAGCTCACCAAAGCCCTGGATGACTACTCTACAAAGAAGAAGCTACTGCACAAGCTATAAGTGCGCACCATGCCTGCTGGAACTGGCGAGATACTGCGGAACGAGCTTCGACACATGCTTAGGGAGGTGGTGCTGGAAATGTTTCTATATGCTATTCACTACTCATTCACCTCTCTCGAAGCCTTTATAGCTTAAATGAATAAATTGAAGGCGCCTAGTGCTAGCCATAGGCAGGATTATGGTAGCGGCTAAGAAAAGAGAGGAAAACGATAACATCTCACTGACACGCGAAAGCTAGCAGAACTAGAACCAATCGTGTAGGAAAGTGTTGGAGATTGGGCCTTGGGCTCCGATAATGTTTTATTGGAAAGAGTATAGAAGTTCCGAGAAACCAGAGGAATATCAAAGGAGCTTCTCTTTCACTCGGTGATCTATTTATTCGAGGAGCAGGTGCTTATTTGGATTCGAGCCAATTTAAATCCTATGGAAACATAGGATGAAGTTTTGTCGAGAGCTGCAGACGAAATTTCAGCTTTCCCCACCCGTGCCGATTAGGATGACTGGGTATATTAGAAAATTGGCATCAAACACATAAAAATAGCAAGTCGATCGGGGTGTACGTGGCAGCGATATGGAGGAGAGATATGTGCGATGAGGAAAAAAAACTCACAATTCTCCGGCAATGTGTAGCTATTTCTGTCAGATCCAGTTGGGTCTCATGCCGTTGGGAATGCCGAGCTCATCACACTATGGTCACCTATGATCCACAAGAAGGACGCTTTTGTTGCACAACTCAACTTTCTCGGCTCCTTGAGCCAGATTTTGGTTATGTGGAAACTCAAAAATTGATCGTAACCGCAATAGAACGGAAAGTCAATAGAACTAAGTACTGGAATGGCCTGAGTACGGTAATGCCAGGGTGCTGGTCACTTGTCCTGTCAATGCCATAAATTAATGATTTGCATTAGTTGCGGAAGACCTGAGTCTTTCAGAGCCAGGTGTATAACCTGTTTCTCAGTGACACATCGAGATCCGCAGATACACTGTAGATTCATGGAAACGCCGAACCGAAGGGTTCAGGAAACGATCTTCGTGCTCACTAGCTGGCAGTTGGCATGATGACGGCTGCGCAGACTGAAAAAAGTGGTTGCTCAATCATCAAACCATGTGGATGAACAAGTCACGGAACGCAAGAAGGCGGGCTCACGTAAACTCAAGCTATTGAAAGTGAGCAGACCTCGATATGGTAGGCATTCGAGGCGGAAAAATTGAGTCTCGGTGCTAGAACAACGTTCGTGGGACAATCAACCACACCTTATGGATATATTGGTTGAAAGTTCTTGGGTTTGGAAAATTCTGAGGTTTCCTGAATGATTTTAAAGGATTAAGAGGAACTGGGGTTTGTGAGATTTGAGCTCAGGAGCATGCATCACAAAGACGTTTTTTGGTCAACAACCTTGCGTGTATAGTTAGAGAGGCTGTTTACCCGCTTAAACAAAGAAATGGAAGCAGCACACAGCACACAGCCTACAATTGCAAGAATAGTCATCCTTTACAAATGACCGACAGCTGCATCCAATGAATGAAAATACCAGTGGTACGGTCTTTGAAGAAGAAAACATTACTTAGACTGGACTTCTTGTAAAGTTTCGGTGTCCTCTTAGACATTTCAAGAGGGACGTGGAAACTGCTGAGCTCTCTAAATGTGACTCTAGAAAAAAATTTCGGCCACGCATTTGTCTCTCGATCCACGAAGCTTTAATCTTTGAGGAGACCTCGAAAAAAAATATATTGAATGATTACAGGGCTGGGGTGTTTAACGATGGTGGATCACGTGATCAGGACTGACGCACAACCAATCAAGCAGCATTATTACCTCTTGTCCTCCGCCATTCAAAAGCACATCGACTCTGAGCTGAGGAAAATGCTTGGCTGGGACTTATCTAGCCTTCTTCGAGTGCTTGGTTGCCACCGATTCTCTAAGTGAACAAGAAGGATGGAGACGTACGTTACAGTCGTCAAGATTCGTAAATTGAACAAGATGCTAGAGCGAGACGAGTACCCACTTCTATACGTAACAGCCACCTTAGATCAGCTGCATGACGCAAGATACTTGTCGTCAATAGACACAAAGTCAACATATTGAAAAGTTCCCGCGTCACACCAATACACGGCATTCATGGCATCAGAACGAGAATAGGACCGCTTTAACAAGGCGGCAGAAGCAGCACAGACACGATACAACCTTCGAAAGCAAAGAAAGGCATTCTACACGAATAAAAGAGTGTGGATAAGGAACTTCATATATTCAGATGCGGCAAAATACTATTCCAAGAAACTAGTACCTAAATATATAGGGCCATTTGTTGATAGGGGGTGTCTTTGTCAACCTAGAGTTCAGTAGACGAGAAAACCAAGTACGCCCACGTATGGGTTTTTAAAGATTAAGAGCCATGCACCAAAGGGCTATGCTGTTAAGTGTGGAATGTGACTTGTGTAGAATGTGTGGTGAATACTGTTGGTTGTTTGAGGAGCGCAGTATTTTGGCTCCCGTCGTCTTTTGTGCTTGGTTTCAGAATGGCACAGATGCACTTCCCGTTTCAATATCCGTAGCCAGGGCAGTCCTGACACAAAAACCTGTGGCACTTTTTTTTAGGTATTGTTTTTCCACGCTTTTCTTCAAAGCTGAAAGCTTGGTTGGATTGCCCGAACTGTGATTAAGATTGGCTTTGACGGAAAAGATTGCAACAGTGGGAGCATAGCGCCCTGCAAAAATTCAGTTCACAATTTTTAATTGTACATACTTATCTGACCCGAAAGATTAGCACATCAACAATTTTTTGGTCACAAAGCTTTTGGTGGACATTAGTATACCATATTAAAATTATGCCGAATGATCTTGCATTGTTTTATATTTGATATATTCAGTATTTCTGTGCTGCAATAGTGTAAAGAGGTTGCTGTTGCAGTCGTTCTTGATGTCATGAGAATTTGGTCACGAAATGATCAGCTGGCAAGCAATGTGTATATTTAAGCAGCTTATTTCATCTTGAAAACTTCAATGTCAGATCTCTTTGAACATGAATTTCGGTGCAATATGTAATTCGAATACTGTTAAGAAGTAAAGAAGCCTTGATTTTTTGTAGCCCTGTAACGCTCTTTGTATGGATTCTATAACATCAAATTGTTTTTCAAGCGAGTCCCAGGACTAATATTGTATTAAAGTGTTTCCTGTAATCTTTAATATAGATCGATTCGACGTATTTTTATTCTTTGTACTTACATCAACGTTTGGTTGTTGTCTACATCACCTATTTGATATGTATGGAAACTTTGGCTGAATGCTTGAGTTTTTCGGTAAAGACTATTCAGTGTATTGTAATATGATTTGGAGCAAACAATTTCACGACAAAAATTCAAGCCACCAAGACTTACATCTCGTTGGCCTCATAGACGTTCACTCCCAGAGACGAGGGAACACACTCCTTTGTCGAGCAGACTATTTTGCATTCGACCTTTACCTAGCTAAAGGTGTGATGGCTGCTGTCAGGCCAGCTTAGTTCGACAGACATTACCGACAGGTAATTAGGCAGACAGCTAAGCTTACAAACAGCTAAGTTAACAGACAGCTAAATAAACAAACAGCTAAAAACCAACAGACAGCGAAGTTAATTGACAGCTAAGTTAACTGACAGCTAAGTCAAACGACAGTTAAGTTAACATACAATTTAGTTTGCGGACAGATAAGCTAATAGACAGTCAACTTCAAAGACAGTTGATTTAACAGATATCTAAGTTAACAGACAGCTAAGTTAACATACAGCTGAGTTAATGGTAAGCCAAGTTACCAGTCTGCACAGTTAGTTAGTTGCGTAATTTCATGGTTGCGTTCTCTAGCATAGGCCTAAAACCTCATTTCAAAAGATTCGGCTATCATACTTTATTGCAATTAAAGTTGAAAATCCCAAAACTACGCTACCAAAAGTGTACAAGAAAACGAAAGATTACCGCGCGAGTTTTATTGTTTTTCTATTTTCTAGAAAATATAATATTACTTTAGAGTTCCCAAACTCTGAACTTTTAATAAAAACACTTTTAATTTGTTTCACCAAACTCTTTATTGCTTAACCGTACAATCAACTGATTTTCAACTTCGGATTCTCTTAAAACTAAACTTGGACTACAATTCAATATCTTATTTATAGGTCGCTAGTGTTTATACGGAAGCGATCTTATTTGCAACTAGTCTGAGGATAAGTTTCGTACATTGAAAGGGAATTCGTGTCTGTGTCAATTTATTGTCCACAGCTCATTCAACTTTGACATTGTTTATAATAATATTCATGATTGAGGCACTTCGATTTGCGAAATCAATTAATTCATCTATCATTAATAAGTTTAATGAATTCAATTAATCCAACGATTCTGTCATCACTATGCTTAATGGATTTGATTGTTTATATTAAGGGGAATTGGAATATAGGTGAGTCATATCAACATATTAATTATATGACCCATGTTCTTTGTGAAGGAGATAGAGATGTACGTGGTTTAGGTAAAGGAATAAATGATGTTGTTATTTCAGAATCGGTTACAGGTGTAGTATTTGAGATTACAGATGTAGTTCGTGCAGCCTCTCGAGTGGCCGTGCTACTCCCAGATAAAATCCCTAACTTGTCTCAGCGTTTGTATGCCCGCATGTGTTTTACGCGCTAGGCTCACTTATACCTTTCTCAGCGGGGGCGAACGTTGCAGCCTTGAAATGCAAAAGTAGTTCAATCAATGATAATGTTTTTTTACTTTACAACATCAGTAAATTCATTAAATAAAAAAAAAGACTTCAAAAATATCTATATCACAAAGCAAAATTTTATTAATTATCATCCTTGACGCAAATCTGAATTGATTTTAGGTGTCTAATTTTTTTACTTAAGGTTAAAATCACTGTTTGGGTTTTGTACGTTCTATGTATGCTTGACATAAATTTGTGGTTTACTTTTCTATTTTTAATTTTTGATAAATGGCTTATTTGAAAGGGCGCGGACGGAAAAAGGGGACTCATTTTATGAAGCATTCGAAGTCTTAAGTAGTTTTTCAAATCAATAGAAAAACAAATACAATTAAAATTCATCTTATACCGTTCCAAATACATAAATTCAAGTGACACTAATACTACTACTTGTAAATCTCGAGATACTTTTCAAAACAAGAAAGTATGTATTTAGCAAAATTCCCTATAAAATGTTTAACTTACTTTTGTACGATTATCATCTTATCAAATAGGTTTTTTTTATATATTTCATTGATTGTTATCCAGCCGTTCATTAATAAATTTCTTTTCTTCTTCAAATGTATAAATTCAAGTGACATTATTTCTACTTGACAAATGTCGAGGCACTTTTTAAAATACGAAAAAATGGGTGTAGGTTTATTAGCAAAACTCAAATTAAGCTACTAATTTCGTGTAGAATTGACTTGGTTAATTTTTTTCATTAAACTTTTATCAAATATTATGTATTATTTATTTCATTATATGTTGTCCAGTCATTCATCGACAATTACCAATTAGTTGCCCACGATCGGCAAAAAGATTGTGCAAATCGTTTGATTTTCTCTTAAGGCAGAATTTCTAAAATAACGATTAAGGGAAGATCCTGCTTGTTTCACGTCTGAGTGCCGAGGCCAGTTTACATGTTCTCTTGCTAGATGTTGTTCAGCTTGCTTTGTTAATCAGCTTTTCCACTGCATTTCTGTTAAGCATTGATTTTTGCTGGGAAATGTTCCCACCAAGAAATCACTCATCCAATTTGCTTTTGCAGCTCAATATATTCATAATAGAACAATTAATACACGACAAGTGCCCTTTTCATTTGTTCAATAACACAACACGTTTTCTGTTGTCTCACAGTCAACTTTCGTAGATTAATATCGGCGGACTCGGTTGCCAACGCTTCTTAAAAATTTTCTACCCGGATAAGCGGCACGAAAAGAATCCTCATTTTACTGTTCATCAGCGACTCAACTTGCCGACTCGATAATAGTTCCCCATTCAAGAACCTGTCGTGCAGCAACCGAACCAGACTCCAGCGTTCGAGCGCTGCAAGCTTGTTTATCGTTTTGACTTTATTAGGTGTGAGGTTGCAGCTTCTGCACGAAAAAGAAAATCACAAAATAATTTTCATAGATATTGCCAAAAATATCTTAATTATTAAACGGCAAACATGAATTTTGTGGCACCATTTTAGCCGTTGTTTCTGGACCGATTTTCCTAAAAAAATACATCAATCCCAAGAGAATATCCTGCAGATGTGCCAAATTGTATATTTTAACTTCCCAGTATATGGGAAATTCTTGTAATTGCCTCGAAAATCGAAATTGAAATTTTCAACATTTCTTTACGTTTTGAGGTCTATAGGGTATATATCAAGTGTTTTTAGAAAGGGGATGTGTGTGTGTGTATATGTACGTACGTACGTATGTACGTTCGTGGACACTTTTTTCTACGACCATAACTCACGTAAACAAAGCCGTTTCGACTTCGTTGAGGTGTCAATCGAAGCGTCTTTGCAATCTTAAGAGCTGATTTGTTTTTGCTGTTTTGCCCGTTGAAGGAGATTTTTGTCACGCGTTATATCTCGCGAATAAAAAATACGATTTTCTTGATCAAGGTGTCAATCGACGCGTATTAACATTTATGTGATTCCATCAGGCTTTTAAAAAAATCTTGGAGCGGTTTTTTGACTTTTTTAAAAAAAAAATTCCAAAAAATTAGGTTTTCTTCAGAAACAATAAAATTTTAACCTGATTTGCGAAGTTTAGTAATCAATGTTTATAAAATTTATATACTCCAAAAATTGTTTGTAAAAACAACATCAAAACTTGTTGTCATGATAACGAAAAAAATTAAATAGAAAATAAAAAGTCATCTACAGTCATCATGATGTTCAAGGTCATTTTTATCATTCACTATATCTCACGAATCAGATATAATATTTGCTTCATTAAGGTGTCCGCTGACGTGAATTAACATCTTTGTAAAGTTTTTAACATTATCAAAATTAGTTTTAGCCGTGTTTTCATTTAAGAAAATAAGAATTTTTTTTTTTCATAAAAAATATTTTTTAACCTGATTTACACAACACAGTGATACCAGTTTATAAAATTTATACATTCTTATCAGTTTTTGAAGAGAAACCAGCAAAATTTTCTCCCATGATTATGAAAAATTCTAAATTAAAAATAAAAAATAATCCAAAGTTATCATTTAAATTGGGTTCATACGAATGATATTACTTTACATCTTTTATTCTAAAAAACTGTTGTAAATTCAATCAAAGTTTTAAAATATTTGCATAATTTGAGCAGATTTTTAATAGGTTTTATAGTCTTTTAATTAAAAAAACTGCGTAAATTTTGAAAACCAACAAAATTTCAATCAAATTTGCGTTTGTGGTAATCAACGCTTTGAATGGTAAAATGTTTTGTAGTCAATACTTTGCAAGATCATATGCTTTAAAAAGCTTTCATCGAGAAAAAAATTGTAGTTTTTAGTAGATTCATTCTTTAGTAATCGTTAGATTTCAATAACCATCATCATGTGTAATACATTTTACTTTTACATGCAATTGAACCTATTTTTGACTGCATATACAAAATTTTTCAAGACCAAAAAGGCCCCCACCGATTTATCCGCGTGAATATTCAATCTGTCCTCATCGATCAAAAACCTTACGTAATCAATGGACCCTCCCGTAGACGATATGATTCATATTAACTCATTCCTGTTACTGCTATGAATACCTCTCATTGTTGTAATGTTGTTGATGTTTATGTAGATATTTCTGGGAAGTTGACCGTGTGAACCTCAAGGGTCGGACCTCGCGGCTTGTTGTGGAAATCTGTTCGGAAAACATAGAACAAAAATAGAAAATAATACACATCGTTCAACGTTCACACAGCGATAAATACGAATGGTATACTAGCCTTGACTGCCAAGATAGAAACCTTGATTTTCTATGGGTTGTGTGGTGCGTGCGGAGCCAATTTTCCCTTGCATGCAGGAGTCCTAGGGTCGTATCTACGACTGTTCCAAGTGTTTTAGTTTCTTTTATTGAAAGCTAATTAAATCATCAAATGTCACCACATTTAGCAATATTTTCATTCTCACTTTACACAGTTCATGTATATTGAATTTAGCCGTTCTCTGGTTTGGTGTTGTGTGACAGCTTTCTCTCTGTGGACCATTCGTCTGTAGTGTACTTAGCGTCGCCGTTCATAATGCAAATGTATACGCGCATTTCATCACTACTTTGCGCGCGCCCTTGGTTTTTGTAATGATTTAATGTGTGTTATTTTCTCATACTTCATTTTACAGTTTAATCGGTAAGTTGTGCAACAAATAATGAAATTTTGATGATTTTTTTCCAAAACTCATTGTTATTTGTTATATTATATTTGTCATTTTTTCAACTACCAAGGATTATCACTGTTAACCAAGTATTGTTACCAGCTATCGACGATTATTATCAGATATTTTTGTCGAAAAGTGAGCTTTGTGTTTTCAATTTTTCGAACAAAAAGTTAAAGAGCAGTGGCGTGTGATATTTTTTTTATAATGATGCTGAAAAGTGAATTTAATTTTTTTTTTTGCAGCTGTAACAGGAATTCTATTATTTCACTGTTTAGAGATTTGGTCATCAATCGGTAAATAATTATAATAAGTTTTGATTTTAAACGAAAAGTTGGTGTGAGACATTTTAAACTAGATTTTATGTTGTAAAAATCACTAGATTTAACGTCATTTCATTATAATCATGTCATAATGCCTTGACAAAGATCCATATCTGGAAGAGTGTTAATATTTCATCGAATGAATTGAATGTGGTAATAATAAATGAGATGTGATAAGCTCTACCTACTTTCAACACCGCGACATCCACAAACAAACTTGGATGTCACCCGATGGACGAACCTTCAACCAGATCGATCACTTCGTCATCGAAAAAAGAGCTGCTACAAGTGTGCTTGACGTTAGATCATACCGTGGTGCTAACTGCGGCTCAGACCACTATCTCGTCAAGGCAAAATATCGCTGCCGCATAACAAGATGCACCACCAAGAAAAAGAGCAGGACTCCTAAGTTCAAGGTGGAGTGTCTGAAAAACGAAACAGTAGCAGCAAATTATCAAGAGAAACTGACGAATTACCTTGTCAATACACCGCCGGCAGGTACGGACACATCGCTTGAACAAATGTGGTCGCAGCTTAAAGAAGGCGTAACATCAATAGCGGAAGAAACCGTAGGAACACAAACGACGTCGAAAAGAAACGATTGGTTCGACAAAGAATGTGAAGATGCTCTCAAAAGTAAAAAAGAAGCCTATTTACAATACATTGAAAGACCGACAAGAGCCAAGAAGCAAAAATATGACGAGCTAAGACGGTTAGCTAAAAAAATAGTCAGACGCAAGCGTAGAACATATAACAACCAGACTATCCAGAAGATCAATGACGATATGTGCAGAAACGACACACGGGACGCCTATGCAGCATTGAAGCGACTTAGACAAGGCTACAAGCCGCAATCAAGCCTATGTAGAGACAAGCAGGGAAATATTTTAAGCGACCCAGACGACATCAATCACAGGTGGACTGAATATTTTTCTGAGCTACTAAATCCACCATCAGTAACTACATCCCTGCCAATAAAGATTCCTGGAGATGCTGACCTATGCAGTCCATCTTCGTCAATACCATCTATTGAAGAGGTGCAAGCAGCCATACAACAGCAAAAACCAAATAAAGCACCCGGAATCGACAATTTACCAGCAGATCTCCTTCAAAAAGGTGGACCAATACTAACACACCGCCTCCACCAGATCATCTCCAAGGTATGGGTCGATGAAAAATTACCTGATGATTGGCGGACGGCCATCATATGTCCCATACATAAGAAAGGAGATAAGCTTAGATGTGACAACTACAAAGGCATTTCACTGCTGTGTACGTCCTACAAGATCCTGACCAAAATTATTAATAAAAGATTGACACAGTACACTTCCACAATAATTGGCGAATACCAAGGCGGTTGCAGATCCGGTATGTCGACGATAGATCAACTATTCTCAGTAAAACAGGTGCTGGAAAAGTGCTGGGAATACAATATTGACGTGCACCAGGTCTTCGTAGACTTCCAACAAGCATACGATAGTATAGATCGAAATATACTATATAAAATAATGCTTGATTTTGGGATACCTATCAAACTAATACGAATGACCAGACTAACGATGACCGACACACGATCTAAAGTCAGATGTCAAGGCGATCTGACTCGAAGCTTCGACACCAGCTCACGTCTTAAACAGGGTGATGGCCTCGCCCCCATACTCTTCAATTTGGCCCTAGAGTATGTCATCAGGAAGATTAAAGTAGACAATGCGGGAACGCTACTCTTTAAGTCTACTCAAATAGTAGCATACGCCGATGACATCAACATCATGGCCCGATCTCTATCTCGTGCCAAAGAAGCGTTTACTGAGCTGTAGTCAGCGGCTAGGCAAGTCGGCCTAAGGGTCAATGTGAACAAGACCAAATATATGACCCAGTCAAGGAAAAAGACGCCAAATAGACAAAACATGACGATAACTAACTACAGTGTGTAAAGCGTTAACTCTTTTATTTATCTTGGTGTCAACCTCGCCAAAGACGGGAATGAAAATGACGAAATTGAACGGCGAATCGGTCTAGCCAATAAAATATATTTTTCAGTCCTCTCGGTGATTAAAAGTAACAAAGTGCACCGAAAAAATAAGCTGCGCGTCTATAAAACGATCATCCGTCCTGTATTGATTTACGGATGTGAAACATGGACTTTGACTCAAGCCTCAGAAAAAAGGATTGACGTCTTCGAACGCCGCATTTTGAGACGTATTCTGGGGCCCGTGAAGGACGGACCGGACTGGCGAATCCGGTACAACCATGAGTTGTACGCTCTTTATGACGAGCCACCGGTATCGATTCTGACGAAACTGCTACGACTTCAGTGGGCTGGCCATGTGGAGCGTATGGATGACGGGCGAATTCCCAAACGCTCCATGAAAGGCCGAGCAACAGGAAGCCGCCCACCAGGAAAACCACGCAAACGATGGGAGGATGCAGTTGACAACGACAGCGAATCCTTGCTGGGATTCGCTAATTGGAGGACGCGGTCGCTGGACCGAGACAGTTGGAGGCAGTGTCTTCGGGAGGCCAAGGCTCGATTTGGGCTGGTGCGCCATTGATGATGATGAATAATAAATGAGTCATTTCAGTGTGCATCAAATCTGATTCCGAGTAATTTTGAATCGTTTAGCTTGGAAGAACAACGTTTTAAATTTTAAATTACTCTTCGTTATAATGATACATTTAGTCTTTGTTGCCATAAGGTCAAAGAAGCTTTTGACCCATTGATTCCAGATGCATTCTTCAAAAGTCTTTGTGAAGGAATAACTTCTACTGATGTCTGAATCGAAAAACTGTCTCAAAATTACTTCAATAATATACGTTCATTTCATGCATCATTTGCCATGGTTAGTTCTGAAGCTCGAATAGATGAGACTGTTATTAACGGTGTGTACCATTTCAAAATTCATAATGTTTTCTATCACAGAGCTGGTGCGTTAACTTCTGAATATGGTCGTCGACCATGTTATGCTCAATTATACTTTTATGACGTTGAAACTGTTATTAAATATAGATCGCGTGAAAGAGAGAATGTATCTTGTGATTTAAATTTGATGCGTGAAAAAGCGAAGGAATTAGATTGAGTGAATAATTCTATAAACTCATTTCAATCAATGTCCAGTTATTATCAGCGGCCAGACAATGTAGTAGCAGAAGTCAGTATGATTATAAAAGTTAATAACAATTTTGATTTGCGTTATAATGATGCCATGCAACTGACGTTGCTGCAATTTTTAAAAGTTGCAACGGTGAACCACCGTTCGAACGAAACTTGGTTGTATTTTTACAAAATTCAAATGTAGTCCGTTCCATATCAGTACTTGGTCCTCAGTACTCATTGGATCCATTAGCGTATCCATTACTGTTTCCAAATGGTGATACTGGGTGCCATATTAACGTGGCACATAACATTGCATTTACATCTACTGCTACAATTCCTCGAAATAAAATAATAATGTTTCAATATGCATCGTATCGTCTGACTGTTCGTAATGAGTTTAGTATTTTGCATAATTGGCAAAAATATTTCTACAATGGATAGTTGATATGTATATTCGCATTGAAGGAACATGATTGAATTATATGCGTTTGAATCAGACTAAGCTTCGTGCTTTGTTTATAACAAACTGGTGGATTACTTTGCACAATCAAATGTTGCTGACGAACGCATTGGTCGTAAAGTAATTTGGCGACTACATTTATTGGTTCTCTACGAAACATGCATCAAAATTATTCAGACGCTTTGAGCATAGTTCAAAATTTTGGAAAGCCTACATTATTTATCACCATGACATGCAATCCAAATTGGCCAGAAATTAAAAACAACCGTCCATCGAATAAAGCCTCTAATTTTCGCCCTGATATTGTTGTACGCGTTTTCAAAACTAAACTACACTGCTAATAGGTCAAGTTAGCAGAAAATTCAGTGTCATCAATAAAGTCTAACAGCTCACAGGCTCAAGACATTAAAACTTCTTCATTGATAATAATCGATGAAGTTTCAATGTGTCCAATTTACGGTTTGAAAAAAATTGATCGATTATTGAAAAATATCCGTGAAAATGATCAGTTATTCGGTGGTAAACCCATTTTAGTATGTGGTGATTTTTGGCAAACTTTGCCAGTTATTTCACATTCAACGCGTGTAAAGCTCATTAAAAATGGCATTAAATCCTGGTCTGAATTTTCCAAATTTCATAAATTAACATTAACTCAGCATACGAGAGCTCACCCTTATGAAATTGAATTTGTTGAATTTTTTCGAAAACTTGGAAACGGAGATATGCCAACTTTTCCTCAGTTCAGTCCAGATATTATCGAAATTCCAGCAAACTTATTTCGGGACACATCTTCTATTATTGAAGACATTTATGGTAGCGTATAGGAAACCATTCACATTTCACTTATTTTGGATTCCGTAATATTAGCTCCAAACAACGATGATTGTGCATTCAATTGTACGGAAATTATGAAACGTTTGCCAGGGGAGGAAATGACATACTGTAAAATTGTTTCAAATGATATTCGAGAAATAAATAATTTTCCAATTGAGTTTTTGAATTCACTGAATGTCAGCGGTTTGCTTCCTCACAGACTAGTTTTGAAAGAGAATACTATTGTATTGCTTATTCGAAATTTGAATACTGGTCAATCATTAGTGAATGGAACCATAATGCGTGTAAAACGAATGCATAGAAACTCATTAGATTGCGGAATATTAACTGGAAATGCTCGGAATACCCGTATCTTCATCCCAAGAATTCATTTAACATATTCCGGTACATTGTTACCATTTTCATTTCAACGGACTCAAATTCCAGTATTTGTGCCTTCGCAACGACATATAATAAGACACAAGGGCAAACATTCCACAAAGTGGCTACTCTTTTGCGGAAGCCTGTATTGTCTCATGTTCAATTGTATGTTGCTGCCTGTAGAGTTCGTTCATTCGATGGATTACATTCATCCAATGATTATAAAATTCACAGAAACAAATATTGTGTTCAGAGAAGTTCTTGATTAATAAATTAAATTCATTCACAACTTTCATGAACTATCAGTGTTATAATTAAGGCAAGCTTGCATTTCTCACATATATCAAATATCTTTCGAATCGATTAAGTAAAACAAACTAAATATGCAACGAAAATGTCATGATTTGGGTTAATAAAAATTGGGTTTTTTGGCAGTATTGCTTTTTCCAACTAAAATAAATGCGTTTAAATTCTTGCAATATGAAATTTGATTTAGAAACACAAACGTCGCTGGAGCCATGGAAATGGAAGGAGATCGCAAATCGTTAGTCACTACGGGAAAGCAGATTCTGCATATTATTAGTTTGTTTTGAAAGAAAGGTGGTGTGAATTCTGGTGAATTGGTGGGTCTGTAAAATTTGCTTTATTCATTCAATAAGTTATGACAAGAGTTCGAGCCATGTTTCAAAATGTTTCTGACGCAATAACATATTTTTTTAGTTTGTTTTGCTGAAGGTCGTCTAAGATTCTACAAAAGAGCGCTTTCAGTTGAAGAAAACTTTCAAGATTTAAAAACGATGTTTGATTTTCCTAACATCATTTACACCAACCGGTTTGGTAGATCTGAAGAATATGAAAATCGAATGATGACATGCGTGAAACGCTTAGCATTGTTATACGTTCGAGACGCCAGTAATTGAATATTGATTTTTAAACATTATTAAAATTCATAAACACTATTTAATCACAATAGAAAAACAAATTTAGCTTGTCGTTTTATCATATTGATCGAATTTCTAGAGCCAGTTATAATAAAACCATCATTGCCCTCGAATTTCGAGTGATGGGTTCTGCTAGTATATATTAATATATAAACTTTTGTCCTGCAATGCGCCATTACAACACAGGCACTCGAGAAATTGTTTTAGGAGCGAGTGTCCTTCATGTGATAAATCGCCGAGTTTTTTTGCCGCGGTCCACTACTCGAAAACATGCGTTACCATGTTGACCGCCACCATATCCGGTCTACATGGTCACGCATGTTTTCGAGTACTGAATGATCGACCGGGTTACTTTGACCAAAATTAGACTTTGAAACGGGGTTCACGGAAGCGCAAGCTGTAGACCTGCAGCTGAGTGTGGGTAGCGTTAGCAAAATGGTCTGTCACCTGACGCCGTACCTTTCCAGGGGTTCGTGCGTAGCAGTTTTGACTCGGGCTCTTTTAACAATTGCAACTTTTGCAATAAAGCGTAGGAACTTCCGGGTACGACCATTTTTTTCCAAACACCACGAAATATGGTGGTGATCCCAGAGAGACATGAAGGGTAGTACAGCTGATGGCTGACAACTTCCAATCTCAATCTCGCTGACAAGGCTGGACTCCTGCACGTACCAAAGCCAACATGGATTATGGATTCACGCACTTAGACGCGTTTGTCTGAGGAAACAAATTGTGGTGTATGTTTGTAGCCATCCTTGCTCTTTTGGATGTGACTAAAAAGTTGGTTTGTGAACTCAGAGTCATTGTCGAAGTTGATAGTTTCGGGAACTCCGATTCAGAGGGAAAATCACTGTAGGATTTTCAAAAAATTAAATTTTGTTTTGTTGCTCTAAAGTATATCGTATCATCAAAAAAATCATGTAGCAAAGTAACATATAGTGAAAAAATCTCTACGAGTTCGATTTAAATTGCGCGCCGCCACTCACTGCCCTTTCGGAGCACAATTCCCGCGTATCCCCGCGCACTGTTGGTATTGAAATTTAGATCAATTTTAAATATAAATCTTTCAAAACTGTTGACGTGCTATGTTATTTAAACGTAAGTAGAGAGCGCTGAAGTACGTACGTATTTTTCAGACTAGAGGTATATGTAATTTATCCATGATTTTTCAATAACTTAAATTTTAACCACGTTTATCTCGGAACAACGTTTTTCAAACTGCCCGGACTCCTTTCTCCAATATTTTTTGTCCAATTTACTTGAAATTTTTACAGTACATTCATAACTTGCGTCTGTTAGGAATTGCGTAGGATTTTTTCAAACACTTTTCGAGCTTTTTCCCGTTTTTTTAACATTTTTTCAATATGACATAATTTTGTCAAAAATCAATTTAAAGGAAAAATCCGACGTGCTTCTCTGGCTGTCATTATGCTTTATCGACAGTTATTTGTTTGATAACCATAACCTTAACATTTCAGGAGAAAACAGTCCAGCCGCGAAGTCATGGAAAAATAAGGCGTTTCTGGAGAAATGCCAGGGAACCGATATTTTGTTTTCTAAAATTCTGAAAAAATTCCAAGAGGATGCTAAATACCTGTACAATATACATCTTTTTACGGAATTTCAATATTATTTCTAAAAAAATGACTTATTTTTTTTGGTGTTCCCCCTTACATGAAAAACATTATCTTCGAAATATGACATGATGAGTTTTGCGAAAACAGCACGGAGTATTTAAAAAAAATAAAACTGGACTAATGGGCCAGTGTATGGGCGCTTTGAGGATTTGGTTGAGGAATTTGGTGATTTTGCATACGTCGCACGAGCTGACATACTCAGTGACTTGTTTGGTCATGGATGACCGATTAACGAGCTCCTTAAATCACCTGAGTGTTTTCCGATATCGCTGTGAACACTTTGCGGATGGTCGTGTGTTCGCTGTATTACGGAGGCAGTCATTTCGTCTGGAACCCAAAGTTTCCACGCGTATCTGTCAATGTCACCAGTGACATACTGGCACCGGTTGTACATGAGTTTCTCCAGGACTCCTAAATCTGGTAACTGAATTTGATTGTGAGATATTTGTTTTGCTACCTCTAAATATTTTTCGCTCTTGAAATGAGGAGATGAGAGTTCATTTCTTGGCTGGTAGTTGGGATCTCTCTTAGTTTGGGACCTTCCGGGGCAAATACACGCAATTGCGAGTCATTCAGCACTTTTGGTTTCCGTCCCTTTGCGTTATGCTGATTTTGAAACCTTGCAGTTTCAAAGCTCAATTTACCAATCTGGCATTTAGATCTGCGATTGTCATAAGCCATTGTAGCGAGGCATGATCCGTCATGATATCGTATTCATGCCCTTCCACATAGGCTCGCAACTTTTTGATGGCTATTACGGTGGCAATATACTCCTGTATATACACAGTGCAGGGTCGCTTGGAACGGTTTTGCTTGTGTAACATGTATTCCACGGGAACTTCTGCTCCGTCTTCAATCTTCTGCATCAGAACTGCGGCTACGCCATGTTGAGAAAGCATGTAAAATCGGAGCTGTGCAGAGCAAGTGCACCGCATTGAGCACCTCTCAAGTCTTGGAAGGCTCTGAGGCTCACATCGTTCCACAAAAGCTTTCGTTTCCGCGACAGAAGTACCGTGAGTGCGGTAGATAGAGCTGCAAAATTTGGTACAAAGCACCGATACCAAACACACATTCCGAGAAAACGTCACAACTGCTTTATGGATGTGGGCCGCGGAAACACCGTTATGGCTTGTACCTTGCTAGGATCTGCTCGAATCGTACTATGACCACCTCTTCTATTCTATCCTCTTTCATGAGAAACTCGTTCTTCCCAATATCAATTGAATATCTTGCTTTCCATAAGCATACTGCGACTTTTTGGAGCAGCAGAAATGGCTCGCATAGTGTCTCCGTGATCAATAAGAAGTGATTTAAGTAGACGAAGACCTGGTAGCGTAAGTGTGCTGGAACGACCTTCTCCATCAACCGTTGCATCCTTTGGGGTGCATTGCACAACCCGACTTGCATGGTAACGAACTGATACAACGAACAACAAGCCGTGAAGTGCGACCCATGAGGTCCACACGGTCAACTTCCCAGTAATATCTAAAAAGATATTAAAAATATTAAACACAATAATAATTATGGAAATAATACTACTTCAAATAATAAAAATGTACTTCTCGTAAAAGTTATTGGAATGATTTAATATTAATCATAACATCTACGCGAGCGTCAATTGATTAAGTAAGGATTTTGGTGCATTGGTTTCATTTATTATTCACGTGGATCAATCGGAGGGGGGAGAGGTTACAAAGCAGTTTTTTCATTAAAGTTAACTAAGACTATTGAAAATCTGCTCAAATTTTGCAAATATTAATAAACTTTGATTGACTTTTAAACAATGTCTTTAGAAGAAGAGATTTAAGGTATTATGATTCGAATGAACCCTTTTTACATGGTGACTTTGCTTGATTTTTTTTATTTTTTATTTAATTTTTTTTTGTAATTATGAGAAAAGTTATTGCTGGTTTCTCTACAAAAGTTGATAAAATTTTATAAGTTCTACAAACATTTATTATTAAGGTGTGCAAATTAGGTTAAAAATGAATTTTTTTATGAAAAAAACACTACTTTTCCATTTTTTTTAATAAATTAAAAAAACGCTTTAACGATTTTTTTAAAATATAAAAACATCATAAAAATGATAATACGCGTCGATTGACACCTTAATGATGGAAATATTATATTTAGTTCTCGATATATAATGAATGACTAAAATGACCTTGAACGTTTAATGATTTTTTTTTGTAATCATAGAAAAAACTTTTGCTGGTTTTTTCACAAAGACTATTTGGAGTATGTAAATTATATAAACATTGATTACTTAGGTTTAAAACACAGGTGAAAAATTTTGAGTTTTTGAAAAAAACCTAAATTTTTGCACTTTTTTTAAAAAATTAAAAAACGGCCTCAAGAAATTTTTTAAAAACTTGAGTGAATCACATAAATGTTAATACGCGTCGATTGACACCTTGTTCAAAAAAATCGTACGTTTGGTTCGCGAAATATAACGCATGACAGAAGTGACCTTCAAACGGGCAAAACAGCAAATCCCCCCGACCGAAGTTTCCCAAAAACTAATCAGCTCTTAAAATTGCAAAGACGCTTCGATTAACACCTCAACGAAGTTGATACGACTTTGTTTACGTGAGTTATGGTCGTAGAAAAAAGTGTCCACGAACGTACATACGTACGTACGTACATATACACACATACATACATCTCCCTTTCTAAAAACACTTTATATATACTCTATAGACCTCAAAACGTAAAGAAATGTTGAAAATTTCAATTTCGATTTTCGAGGCGATTACAAGAACTTCCTATATACTGGGAAGTTAAAAATACGGTGAAGGCTGTGTTGTCACTCAACCCTTCATCTTATGGGATTAGCCAAAAGACGTCCTTTAAGTCGAGACTAGTTATGAACTGTAATCTTGGCAGTCGACTAAGTATCCCATCGATGATTTTTCACAATTTCTGTGCATATAGACATATTCGTTTCTTTTTCGGTTTGACAACCAGTGTAACGAGAGACGACCAACTGTTTTCGGTTTCCTTTTTAACCTTCATCGCAACCATTCAGTCCAGTACAACATACAATAATTACTCCATCACTGGAGATATGGAAAAAATACCGCTGGTTTATAGGCTTCTCATACAGCTTCCCACGTCAATCAAGTGTGAGATTAACGTGGAACGCCTCAGACCTTCTTTCATAAGCACCTCAGTCGAAGGGTTGGCTTTTTCGGGGATGCTAGAAAAAAACCTCAACACCAAAAATACGCTGCCTGACATGTCGGTATCTAAGCAACTGCACGAGTAACATACGACAGCACTTTGCCAACCATTGACCCAAATCCAATCAATGACCGCATTGCAATTGAGAGCAGCTTACACTGTCAGCGGAATGCAGGTGCAACGACCAAAACGATTGGAACGACCGGACGTATCGATATTGCAGAGTTAACAAAAATAGCTGATAAATTTCGGAATGAATAATATTAAGTGTGCATTTTGTTAACAGAGTTTCCCTAATAAAGTACTGGTTTGTCGACAGTCCAAGTTTTTCTTTTTTTTAATAAATTACATTATTGGCGCAGTCGGGTTCCTCTTAAAAATAGTTAAAAGTATTTAAGTAGAAAAAGAGGAAAGTGATCGAATTAAAAGTGCAGTGCTGTAATCAATCTGTCAGGAAGAAAAGGGGGATAACATAGTAAATGACGAAAAATTTTCCATTTACGTAGACACGAACCAAACCTGGAACGCAGAAATCACAGGGCACATCTAGCGGACAACAGAAGACAACCAGTAATAATGGCGGAAGCAATGGAACAGTGCATCGCTATTTTAACACAAATCATGGCTAGACAAGCGGAAGGTGAAAATTTGAGAACGAAAATTCAGAAGCGAATTCGAAGTGTCACAGCATTCAACGGAGAAACTGGAACGCTAACATCATTTATTGGGACGATCGAACTCATCATGGAAGAATTTCCGGAACATCAGCAAGAAGTCTACCGAGCAGTATACAGTGAGAAAATTACGGGGACAGCCAAAAATTTTCTAGCTGTAGAACTACCAGCAACTTGGGAAGCCGGCAAGGAGAAGCTGAGAATACATTACCGACCAACGAAAGAACAAGGAGCAGTAGCCAAGGAGATTTTTTCAATCAAGGTATTTACAATAAGTCAGTTATTAAATAAGGTGCAAGAAATCGCAAATTATATTGCGGAATGTTCTGATTTTTGTGAAAATAAACAAGAAGTGGCTCAAGGTCTAAACAGTATGTTAGTAGTTAAAATAAAAGAAGTGACTGCTGGTGCATTAGCAGCAGGAATTAGGGATATATATTCAATAGGACAGATTAGAACAGTGTTGTATAAATACATAGGGCAAGACAAGTATAATTTGCATACGGAAAAATCGTTTAGGTACAGTGCAAATAATAACCATCCGAATAGGCAACATTACAGTAACTATCGGACAAACTTAGGGATGAACAGAAACAATGTATACCATTCACCAACTGACAACAGAAGTAATCAATTTAGACATAGACAAAATCAGAGAGATAATTTCGGTGTACCGAACAATAGATCGGGACAGCATAGAGTAGAATTCAATAGATCGGGTCAACAAACAATAGATAGATCAGAACAACGAAGAGTAGAACCAAACCATCGATCAGGGCAACGTAGAGTTGAGCCTATGGATGTCGATACTTTGTCGAGGGATACTAACCAATTAGAAGAAAAGTTTTTTACAAACTAGCCTCGAACACCCGTAAGATATTCATTAAACTTACTTTTGATAACCGTGATTTTATCGCAATGATTGATACAGGGTCAACTATTAGCCTGTTGAATTCCAATAAAGTTCCTTTCGATTTATATGAAAAAATTCCGTCAGTTCAGTCAATAAAAATTAATACTATTCAAGGTATAGTGCAAGAAAGTACAGAGCAAGTGAAAACCAAGTGTCCTATACAATTCGACCAGCCAAAGAACGCCAGAATAAGGTGGACAAGGATAGCCTTAGAAAAAGATTATGCTTTTCTTATAGGCATGGATTGGTTGGAAAGAAACGTAGAAATTTTAGACTTAAACAATCAAGAAATGGTTCTTAAAAATAACAAGCGTATTCCGTTTTTATCTAAATTAAATGAGGAGGTTAATATGTTAGAAGAGAGTAATATTGATAATATCGAAACCATACATTTGAATGAAGAAGAAAGGAAAGGTATAATGAGACTTCTAAAAAAATATAAAAACTTATTTTTCAAGGAAGGGGATATATTAACAAACACCAATTCTGTGGTACATTATATCAAAACGACTACAGACCAACCCATAAATTCGAAATTATATCGGTATCCACCACAGCTTGAAGTTGAGGTCAGAAAACAGATAGTGGAAATGGAGAAACAGGGGATAATTAGGAAGAGTAACAGCAGATACAGCTCACCTATAATAGTGGTGCCGAAAAAAACCAATAATTCTGAGAAACAAAAATTTAGAATTGTGGTTGACTATAGAAAGCTAAATCAAGTGACGGTAGATGACCAACATCCTCTACCAAACATAGAGGCAATTTGGGACAAATTGGGTAAAGCACAATATTTTAGTACATTAGACTTGGCAAAAGGTTATCACCAAATCCTTTTGGCCAAGGAAGACGCTGAAAAAACCGCCTTTGTGACACCAATGGGTCTATATGAATATCTCAGAATGCCGTTTGGTTTAAAGAACGCTCCACGGACATTTCAGAGACTAATGTTCAACATATTGGAAAAACATATTGGGGTAGTATGTATCGTCTATTTAGATGATATACTAATTTTTTCTACAAGCTTGGAAGAGCACTTGAAGTCCCTTGAAATAATCTTCGAAATTTTACATAGACACAATCTGAAAATACAAGCAGATAAATGTAGTTTTATGAAACACCACACAGAATTTTTAGGCCATATCCTCACCAAAGAAGGCATAAGCCCGAATCCAAATAAAATTGAAACTATTGAAAATTTGCCATTGCCCAAAACGGAAAAACAATTGAGGGGATTTCTGGGGATGACGGGTTTTTATAGAAAATTTTCTTAAGGACTATGCGAAAATCGCATATCTTTTGATTCGATATTTGAAAAAGGACAACAAAATTAACATTAAAGATCCATATGTAACTGCTATTGAAAACCTCAAAAGCCTGATTACTGCACATCCAATTCTAAAGTATCCAGAGTTTGAAAAACGGTTTACGTTAACAACGGATGCCAGTGATTATGCAATTGGCGCTGTCTTGGCTCAAGATGGTCACCCAGTATGCTTTGTTTCTAGAACCCTTAACAACCATGAAAAAAACTATAGTGTGACAGACAAAGAATTTTTGGCTATAGTATATACTGTTACATATTTTCGGCCTTTCCTATACGGAAAAAAGATCAAAATTATAACTGATCATGGTCCAATAAAATATTTAAATAGCAAATATAAGGGAAAAGAATTTTCACAACGCAATCAAAGATGGATCTTAAAATTACAAGAATACAATTTTGAGATTGAATATTTAAAACGGAAAGACAATGTAGTTGCAGATTTTTTAAGTAGGATTATGGACAACACCAATTGACGAACAACTAGGATACTTGAAACTGAAAATTAGGACGGTAGAAATAACCAACGAGACAAATACGATTCTACACATAATTAGTCCGAACGAAATTTTAAAAATAATTTTCCAATTTAAAGTAAATTTAAAACATTTAGAGTTCGAAAACAAGGATATGATAGAGAGAGAAATTAATACACTAATTCCAAAAACGAAATCAATTATGCCAAATGTAAATAATAGACAAAAGAGAGGATTGTTAAATATCGTAGGCAATACACAAAAATTTCTTTTCGGAACTATGGACAATAATGATAAGGAAGAAATTTTGGGCCATTTAAAAACAATGGAAGAAAATAGTCATAACGCAATTACAGGAGTAAACCAGCAAATCAGAATTAATAAACACTTTAACGAATCAATTGAAAATTTAAAAGAAGTAATAAATAACGATAGGAAGAAAATATTAGAGGCATTTAGAGGAGTTAATGATATGAACAGAAAAATTATACATCAACAATTATATTTAGAACAAATGATAAAACTAAAATTTTTGGAAGAAAAATTAAATCAAATTCAAGATAATATTGTGTCAGCAAAATACAATTTATTACATCCTAGTATATTGACGTTAGAAGAAATAGAGGAGTATAAGTTAGATTTTTATAGTTTAAAATTAATCAGATTAGGTATCTTAGAATATAAGAAAGAATTTATTATAATGGCAATTAAAATTCCGAAGAACTATATAACAACGAACGAAAATTTAATAACACCTTTACCAAATGAAGACAATTATGAAATTGATAGCAAAAAGGAAATGATTGTGGAAATAGGGCATAACACTTATACTTATGAATCGAATCTGATGTTAAATGAATTAAAAATCAGTAAAAATTGCATTTTTACAAAAACTTGTATGCTAATCTTTAATAATATTACACAAATTTAAATAATAGATGATGAAACGGTAATTGTGCAAAATGCTAGAAATCTAAGAATAAATCATAATTGCGATAGCCGAGAAATAATTTTGAATAAAAATCATCTCATAAATTTTAATAATTGTGAATCAAATATATTGAACGAAACATTGTATAATAACAAAAGAATAATAGAGGAAAAATATTTTTATCCGGAAAGTACAGTTAATTACACATTTAAAAAAGTTTTAACATTTGAGGACATTGTATCAAGTACATTTCAGAATTTGAAAGATATCAAAGAACTAAAATTTCATAAATATGTATCAAAATATTCGCAATATGCATTTATTGTAATAACAATTGTAGTAGTAATAACTATATTAGTGTTGCGAAAAAGAACGACATACATGATAAAGGAAATTCAGGAGAATTCCCACTCAAACCGAGGAGGAGTAACATACGACAGCACTTTGCCAACCATTGACCCAAATCCAATCAATGACCGCATTGCAATTGAGAGCAGCTTACACCGTCAGCGGAATGCAGGTGCAACGACCAAAACGATTGGAACGACCGGACGTATCGATATTGCAGAGTTAACAAAAATAGCTGATAAATTTCGGAATGAATAATATTAAGTGTGCATTTTGTTAACAGAGTTTCCCTAATAAAGTACTGGTTTGTCGACAGTCCAAGTTTTTCTTTTTTTTGAATAAATTACATTATTCACGTGATTAGGCCCATGTAGCATAGAGTTGCTACGAGCCTTCTGGTGAAATTGATCCTTTGAAGGAGATGAAGGATTAGACAGGACTATCTATTGGCATGATGTAGATGAAATGGACGTAGATAACTGATGTGAATTTGTTCGTTTTTGTTTTGAACTACCAGAAGGCACAGGGTTCCTTCGTGATTTATTTTGATAGCAGGTACAAAACAAGAAGAAACTTCTGATTGTGATGAAGTCTTTCTTTTCTTGCGTTTTTTCTCCGTATACAAAATTTCCATATGGGTTTGCGTACGTCTGCTTCTCTACACCTTAAGCAGAATATGGTGCGTTCAACTTAGCACTTATCATAAAATTGGCCTGTTTTCCGACAGTTCCATAAATAACGTTGATTACGTAATTCCAATAAAGTTAAATTTGCAGAGCTCCTATCAACAGGTGCTTGCTGTATAAAAGCAGAAGTTGAATATGGTTGGAATGGCAAATACGTGTAAGTTAGCATCACATGTCATTTAAGGTCTTCCATCAATCCAATCCATGTTCATGAACCCAATCAATGTGACCGCCTTATACGGTATAAGGCGGCGCAATATTGCTTTTTTGCTTCGGGCGCAAAGAATGACAGCACCGCCACTGCTTATACCTTAAGCCATTTCCGTTCCAGTTAAAGCCCTTGATGGAAGCATTAGCGTTTCCCACAAAAATTACGACACACGCAATTGCAATTTTTAAAGGAACTTTGTCGGTAAAGTTTCAGTTTGATACTCAAAAGTAATTAGGTGATAAATACACTTGCTACTTAGCAACAAATTTAATTGTAAAGTGTGTGTTAAACATGGAAGACGTTGAATAAATAACTGGTATTTTTACGAATTAATTGTTTCTTGTTTTACTGGCAAAGAACAAGAAAAGTTAACATGTATACGTCTGTGCTTGAATCCGAGACTTGTTGTAGTGGCTCTGAATGTGTCGTGCTTCAAGACGTAAAATACGTCTCTAGCCATCTTGGCTTTCCTGTCTCCGCACAAAGGTGCACAACATCTGAACCAATGTAATCGGAAGATGCAGCAGACTGTAGTAAGTTATGTACACAAGGATATTTCCTAGAAATATCGCACCCTTAACGAACCACATGTTCGTTAAAGGATATGTGCAATATTCATTTTCTCAACTAACATAGTTTCAAGTCAACAATAGACGAGTGAAATATCGCACCTTTAACGAACCACATGTTCGTTAAAGGATATCTTTCAAAGGACGCCGACTAGTTTTAAGCAAATAGTATTTGAAACGTGTGGAATGTTTAAATGTAAATTATCAAGTAAGAACTTAGAATTAAGTTGTTAAGTTGTCGAGTTGAGTCCGGTGAGTCGAGTCACGGAATAAAAGTGTTTTGCCGAAACAAACGTGTTTTCTTACAAAACAAGCCGCGAAGTGCGACCCTTGAGGTCCACACGGTCAACTTCCCAGTAATATCTAGATAAACATTAAAAATATTAAACACAATAATAATTTTGAAAATAGTACTACTTTAAATAATAATAATGAGAGGTATTCATAGTAGTAACAGGAATGAGTAAATATTAATCATATCATCTACGGGAGCATCCATTGATTACGCAAGGCTTTTAGTGGATGAGTGATGATGATTGATTACCACAAATGCAAATTTGATTGAAATTTTGATGGTTTTTAAAATTTAAGCCGCTTATTTTTATGAAAAGACTGCCAAAACTATTAAAAATCTGCTCACATTATCCAAACATTTTAAAACTTTGATTGACTTTACAACAAAGTCTTTAGAATAAAAGATATATGGTAATATCATTCGGAAGAACCCTTTTCATATGGTAACTTTGAATGATTTTTTATTTTTAATTGAATTTTTTTCAGCGTCATCAAAAAAGTTTTGCTGGTTTCTCTTCAAAAACTGATAGGAATGTATAAATTTTATAAACATTTATTACTGTGTTGTGCAAATCAGGTTGAAAAATATTTTTTATGAAAAAACCCTAAGTTTTTGCATTTTCTTCTATTAAATTCAAACAACCGCTGAAACGGATTTTTATAATGTTAAAATAATCAAAAACATGTTCAAACACGTCGATTGATTCCCTAATAATGCAAATTTTAAATCTGGTTCGTGAGATATAGTGAATGGAAGAACTGACCTTGAATATCATGATGACTGTTAATGATTTTTTATTTTTTATTTAATGTTTCTTGCTTTTATGAGAAAAAGTTTTGATGACGTTTTTTCAAACATTGTTTGAAGTATATAAATTTTATAAAAATTGAATACTGTCTGCCGTAAATCAGGTTAAAAATTTATTGTTTATTAAAAAAAACCTAATTTTTTGCACTTTTTTTTCTTAAATTAAAAAACGGCTGCAACGATTTTTTTAAATTCAAGAAATTCACGAAAATTTCAATACGCGTTGATTGACATCTTGACAATGTAATTTGTATGTTTGGTTCGCGAGATATAACGCATGACAGAAATAACCTTGAAGATCATGATGCCTGTTAAGGATTTTTTATTTTTTATTTAATGTTTCTTGCTTTTATGAGAAAAAGTTTTGATGACGTTTTTTCAAACATTGTTTGAAGTATATAAATTTTATAAAAATTGAATACTGTCTGCCGTAAATCAGGTTAAAAATTTATTGTTTATTAAAAAAAACCTAATTTTTTGCACTTTTTTTTCTTAAATTAAAAAACGGCTGCAACGATTTTTTTAAATTCAAGGAATTCACGAAAATTTCAATACGCGTTGATTGACATCTTGACAATGTAATTTGTATGTTTGGTTCGCGAGATATAACGCATGACAGAAATAACCTTGAAGATCATGATGCCTGTTAAGGATTTTTTATTTTTTATTTAATTTTTTACATGATAATGAGAAAAAGTTTTAATGTTGTTTTCACAAGCACTGATTCAAGTAAATAAATTTTATAAAAATTGAGTACTGTCTCCCGTAAATCAGGTTAAAAATTTATTGTTTATTAAAAAAAACCTAATTTTTTGCACTTTTTTTTAAAAAATTAAAAAACGGCTGCAGGAAATTTTTTAAAAACTTGATAGAATCACATAAATGTTAATACGCGTCGATTGACACCTTGATCGAGGAAATCGTATGTTTCGTACGTGAGATATAATGCATGACAGAAATGACCTTCAAAGGGGCAAAACAACAAACCCCCCCGACCGAAGTATCCCAAAAACTAATCAGCTCTTGAGATTGCAAAGGCGCTTCGATTGACACCTCAACAAAGTTGATACGACTTTGTTTACGTGAGTTATGCTCGTAGAAAAAAGTGTCCACGAACGTACGTACGTACGTACGTACACACACACACACACACACACACATACATCTCCCTTTCTAAAAACGCTTTATATATACTCTATAGACCTCAAAACGTAAAGAAATGTTGAAAATTTCAATTTCGATTTTCGAGGCGATTACAAGAACTTCCCATATACTGGGAAGTTAATAAAAACCCTCGCACTTCATGCACATAATTGGCGCAGTCGGCAGTTCGGTTATTAAGGTTCTTCAATATCGTTGCAACAGTGGCGTGGGCACAAAAATTATTGAAAGCTTTGCCTAGTTTGCAATCACCAGAAAGTTTCGAAAACGAACAAATTATGAACAAAGAAAACACACAAATGGACTACAAAACCTTATGTACGTACATAAACTCGTTGCCGAGTTTCTCAGGAGAACGAAGTGATGTATATTCGTTCATAAGCTCAATTGATGCAATCCAGGGGATGATAGAAGACCTAGAAGCGGGCTACAAACCACTAATCAGACACCAAATATTGGGAAAGCTAACAGGAAGGCCGAAGGAAATCGTCACTGCGTTACCGTCATCAGATTGGTCAGCAATCAAGAGCGCGATGTTGGTGCATTTCGATGAACGCAAAACGGAGATCCGGCTAATGGAAAAAAATCCTTGGTGCTCGTTTCACAACTCCTGCCCAGCTATATTCATACCTGAGTAAGTACTTGAATCTTGTTTGCAATAAAATAAAAACAAATAGTGCATATACAGCAACTCAAGCTGAGACTGAAATCAAACAAAGACAAAAAATAGTGAAGAATTGCTACATAGATAAGTGCCCAGAACCAATTAGAGGAGTGCTTTGCGCTCATAAACCAGACACTTTAGAAGACGCATATTCAGTGTTAGTAAACGCAGGATACATGCACTTCGGTTCAAAAAATAAAGTGAGTCAGTCTAGTTTTGTCAAAAATACATTTCAAAATCGATTCGACGGTTCTTATCGCAATCAAATTCAATCGAACTCTGGGCATCGTTCTGGTAACTTCAAACGAGAGCCACAAAGTCAGAATAGCAGGCATAACAATCTTTCATTGCCCACTGACGTCTCAATGAACACAGTTCGGTCTTCGGGATCTTCCTTACACATTGGAGCTGAAAATTTTCGGTTCCACGCCTCGGAAAACTCCCAATTCTTCGAATAACCATCGAAGGAAAAATTTCAGATGTCTCATTGATACTGGTAGCACACACTGTATAATGAACTCTAAATTTGTAAGTCCTCATCGGCGCTACTTATTAAAAATTTGAGCCAATAAAATATGGGTTTACAACTAAGTTTCCATCCGAGTTTTGTACTAACCATTATATTGGGTGGAAACTAATGGATTTCTTATCCAATTCATTTGACTGCATCATAGGCCAAAACGTTCTCTTCGGCACCGCAGTAAAATTAGATTTTTCGCAGAATACTATCACTATAAACAATATTACTCTGAATTTCGATCAAGAAGACGAAAACTATTCATTAATAGCCATGGAAGCCGAACAATTTGAGTGATGAAATTTGTCAAAGATCTGACGTAGAAATTAATAAAAGTTACGAAAGTAACCACACCGAAGAAGAAAAACTAGTGATAGAGAGAATCAAAGATGAATTTTCGGACATACAGTTCGAAAAGAATAGGAAACTAACGTTTACTCACGAAATAAAGCCCGAGCTAAAACTGACTAATTGCAATCCTGTATACCAACAAAATTATAGATACCCATACTCCCTTAGAGACTTTGTTAAACAACAAATCAAAGAAGATTTAGAGCAAGGTTTTATAGTACCATCAAATTGTGTAGATCGTGCCAAAAAAAGAAAATAAACAAAGGTTGGTTATCGACTACAGAAAAATTAACAACTTAACAATAGCGGATAAATACCCAATCCCCGTGATTGACGATATTCTTGGTCAATTGGGAAACGCTAATTACTTTACAAGTATAGATTTGGCTTTGGGTTTTCACCAGATTGAGATAAAACCTGAAGATCGGCACAAAACAGCATTCTCTACAGACGAAGGGCATTTTGAATTCACACGCATGCCTTTCGGCCTGAAAAATGCTCCATCAACCTTCCAAAGGTTGATGAACTCAATACTACACCAACATATAAATAAAATATGTATTGTGTATGTGGACGACCCTATATTTATGGACGAAATTTCGAATTACACACCGATCATAAACCTCTCATCTACTTGGAAAATCTTAAAGTAGACAATCGAAAACTACAAAGATGGAAATTAAAACTGTCGGAATATGATTTTCATATAAAATACATTAAAGGTAAAGATAACGTCGTTGCAGACGCTTTGTCTCGGATTGAAATAAACGCAATACACGATAAGAGCGATTTAGCAACGCAACACACCTCTTTTGAAGATAACTCTCATTACATTCCGATATCAGAAAAGCCCCTTAATTGTTTTTCAACTCAACTAACATAGTTTCAAGTCAACAATAGACTTGTGAAATATCGCACCTTTAACGAACCACATGTTCGTTAAAGTATATCTATCAAAGGACGCCGACTAGTTTTAAGCAAATAGTATTTTAAGCGTGTGAAATGTTACAATGTAAATTATCAAGTAAGAACTAAAGGCCGCCATTCACGAGCAGTCCAAACGGCCTGAGTCCATTTGGCTTGAGTCTGTTTGGACTGAGTCAAAAAAATGGGCCCACTCACGACCAATCCACGAAGCCAGAGTACAAACCGCCTCAGTCGGTCATTTGAGCTGCAGCTGCATATTGGCGAAATTGTATTCTATTTTAATACTACTTTAAAATTAAATAATTATGAATGAATTAGAAATTTTATATGCTCTAACTGCTTGTATTTACATAAAAAAGAAAACCTAAAAGCAAGTGGCAGAAAAAATGGCAAAAGAAGAGAAGAAGAGTAATAGAAGAGAATTAAGTCATGTTAAATTGGTTCAGAAACTTTCACTTGAACCGTCTGATTGGCGTAACTATCTTCGAATGGATGAGACGACGTACAATAATTTGCTTCAAAAAGTTACCCCATTAATTAAGAGAAACGATACAAACATGAGACAAGCGGTCACACCACACGAGAGATACTCTTCGTTACTAAGCAAGTGGATGTACCTATGAGGATCTGAAATTCCCTACGGCAATTTCACCCCAGGCTTTGGGAAAAATAATTCCTGATACGTGCAAAGCTATTTTGTTCAGTCTTCAGGAGTATGTAAAGGTAAATAAATTTTTATTAAAACATATTATTATTTTGAAATCTTTAATTGAAGAAAGAAAGAAAATGTGTCAATATAGTGATGCAGTGAAGTGATGTGAAGTGAAAGTCAAATGATGCATTCAAAAGCAGCTATTCTTGATCCGTTTCTTGATGAATGGCATCGTAGTAAGTTTGCATCGCAAGAACAGTTGGATCAATTCCAATTGTTTGTTCGGTGGGGGCGGTCAAGTTGGCTGGTTGAACAGAAACTGACTTAAGTACTTGAGAAGCAATTGCATATTCTGTGACTATTTTTGATGTCACATTTAATGAATTCATTTCTGCCAAAAAATTGGATCGTTGATGACTTTTTGGCAGAATGCAACTTGAGCATTTTTAATTGATCGCAGTTTCTCCGCTACGTACTGACCAAATACATCATGTTCCTTGGGTTTTTCAACCTCTACAGGTGTTGTGGAAGAAAATGGTCCATCCAACCGTCTAGCATTTTTTTCTAAAATGACATCTGCCTTGGGAGGGGGTCTTTTGAATGACGGTGTGGATGATACAGACGAATATGAGCTACTTGCGCTTAATACCTCTTCGAGCGTGTCATGAGTGTTCTGAAAAAGAAAACATAAATAAATAGTAAATGCCTGTTGTTAGCAGCAGGAGTATAATTAAAACTGCATTTTATGAACTATGTAGATCAATATTGGAAATATGTTTGATTTTTCCAGATGCCTAACACCATCGAAGAGTGGAGAAAGATCGCTAAAGATTTTGAAGATAGATGGAATTTTCCACACTGCCTTGGAGCTCGGGATGGCAAACACATCAGAATCAAACCACCTCCACAAAGTGGCTCGTATTTTTATAATTACAAACAATTTCACTCAATTGTACTTATGGCATGTGTTAATGCAAATTATGAATTTATATGGGTTGATGTTGGAACGAATGGTAGAATCTCAGATGGTGGTGTCATAAAAAATACCAAATTTTATGACAAACTGAACAATGGCCAACTCAACCTACCTCCTGCAGAACCTGTCTCGGAAAATTTCACTTTACCTTACGTCTTTGTCGGAGATGAGGCGTTTGCGTTAAGAAGGGACTTCATGAAGCCATTTAATCAAAGAATGTTAACTAGAGATCGAAGAATTTCCAATTACAGATTGTCAAGAGCGAGAAGAATAGTGGAGAACGCTTTTGGAATTATGGCCAATCGTTTCCGATTACTATTAGGAACTATTAATTTGTCCCCGGATAAGATCAATATTGTCGTACTAAAATGTTGTACTCTACATAACTATCTTAGAAGGACTTGCACCACATACACTACGGATGAAATGGAACCACATGAACAGAACAAACAACTGACCCCTGTACAACGTACAACAACAAAAAATCCACAAGCAATAGCTAAGTTAGTTCGCGAAACGTTTGCAGACTATTTCGTTGGTGAAGGACAAGTGCCTTGGCAAGACTCACTGATATAAAAACCAAACTTGTTCCTAAGTGTGTTTTTTATTAACTACTGTTGTATTTTCTACCTAGTTATTAGAATTCTTCATTTTATTGTTCCAATAATGTACCTAATTCATGTTTATTCCTAGTTTTAGTAAAATCATGTTCGCAGCTTAGTTCATAAAATAAAAAAAAATAAAAAACAGTTTACTTTTATTAACCTCTTCATTAAATAGAGCATCAATTATTGATGATGAGCTTTGACTGTTCCTTGGTACGTCCTGGTCCTGAAGAAAAATTAGGTTGCTATAATACCAGAGTTTTACATTTAAATAAAATTCATAAATATATACTTAATATTCTATTCTTACCTTTCTCAGTTCTTTATTAAAAGAACCCCGCATGTTTTGCAGTCTTTTCAGAACCGATTCTCTCGTTGAAGTCGGGTCTTTGGTTTTAAACAATTCTAAAATAGCATCTAGTGCTACATTTCTTTTAATTTTGTTGTGGTACTCTTCATGTTTGATTCGCCCAAGACATTCATGTTCTCTATATAGATCAATCACTTCCAATATAAAGTCTCTAGCCGAAGTCATGTTACTTAATATTTAGGATATTTAATTAATAAAAATACAAAACGCAAAGTTTAATTCTATGTAGAGAGACAGATACGTTGTCTACGGCTTCGCTATCAATACTAATCCAAAATTTTGGACTGAGCACGCACATACACGATCGATCCACTGGCTGGCGCCAGTCCATTCGGCTCAACATTTGCCACACACGGACAGGCCAAACAATGGAGCGATGGATCGGCGTCATGAATATTTGGCGTGCTAAATATTCGACCTGGCAGCTCCAGTCCACGAGTCCATCCAGGTTTCACCATACACGGAAAGTTTTTGGACCGACGTGGGGCCAATTGGACTGATGGATCGGTCTTGCACATAATTCTGGTGGAGTATGTGCCTGAGCCTGACTTGCTATCTCTTGCCTGACCCTATCCCGTACAAGTTGAGGCAACCATTATTGCAGTTGTTGAAAAATCAATGCCAGCGTGTTTCCCACCTCTAGTTGGACGATATTATGTCTGTTCCCTCATCCCTCTTCAGGTTGTAGAGGAGACTTTGAAGTATCTATGGCTCCTTGCTGTGGTGAAGGTGACACCATTTGCCAAGCTGTCTGTGATCGGGTTTGGTGCCGACATGACCGCGGTATATCTCCTATAGATTGAGTCAGCGGTTGAGATTCTTCTTCTGTCCAACGACAGGCAAATGCTCCCCGGTTCGTTAAGGTGATCGGTTTAAGATCTCTAGGGTTGCAGAGTTACCGACGCAAGGGACAGATTGGATACTCTTGCTCCATGCTCATGTCGTGGAACACATGACGGCAAGTAGCTTGTACAGTTGGCTCTTCTCCGGCGTACTTGCATGTGTAAATAGCACATACGAGGTCGCTGGGACGAACTGTTGCAACTGATGTACTGTGTCAATTGACATTTTTAATTATCAATTTCTACCACTAAATTTGGCAGACGAGATCTCCTAGATTTGGGATGAAGTTAGTATGGTTGAGATTAAAAAATAGATTTAATTTAACCAATTTTTTTTACTACATGAGAGTTTCCTTTGGGATTCGTCCCACCCTTAGACTAATAAAAAGGATCCTCGGCTGAGTAGTTACCGTTTACTGAAGTTTATATTCTGTGAAGAGTGCACATTTACGTGGTTAAAATTTTTTTTTCCCGAAAAAACCTCAAAAATTTGCCGAGGCGAGTGAGCATACAACTTCGAGCTACCAGAAGAGAAACGAATGCACGTGCGATTTAGCACTCAACGCTTCGTAATTCCTGCGTTACCCGACATCTCGTGTATGTGGCTCACTCCACCTGCACCGCATTCAAATTCGTAGAGAACTTCCAATACATAAAGAGAAGATACACATCGAATCTTTCATGAGACAAACTAAGGTACATTTTACCCACCAGGTTGGTAGCTTGCAAGCGAAAAAGTCAATCCTATTTGTGCGTACAAAGGAAATCATATTGGGACTCGAATCAAAAAAAAATTATTGGAGGAGAGTTCGTTTCGTCCGTTTTAAAAGTAACCCATTTGAAAAAAACTGAATCGAAAAGCTCACTTTCCTGGTCAATATCTGACAGGCGATAAGCTGTTTGGGACCCCACATGGGGCACCATTGTGTTGCGTGCCCCGCATTCACTCACCTCCCTCCCAGCCAATCATCCTCCATGTGCCCCACCACTTCGGACGCAACATGGAAGATGACCGCCGAGAGGAGGCATCCGTGCGGAGCACCCACCAACAGTGGCCGCATAGTGGCGACCATAGATAAAAATGTTTTTTTTTTAAACCGGCTAGCTCACCAGGTCGTGGGCTAATAAAAATTCACATCGAAAAAAGGAAACATCTAGAACCGGACAAAACCCAATCACGCACATGCTGAGGAGGGGAGAACCATGAAAAACTCACTTCATATTATTTTCACTTTTATATATTTTTTTTGTATGTAGAACAATTGAATCTCTTAAATGGTGTTTTTCTAACTGATTTTAGTTACTTACGATAGATATTTTATACAAGTATTTATTACAAAGAGCTTTCACATGAAACACTCAATTTTTAATTTTTATCGAATAGTGAAATTAAAATTGCAAACACTCAGGTAGTGAGGTCGAAACATCGAAATCAATGTGTTGGGTTTTCACACTGGTACGCCAAGTTAGGCCATATCTCCTTAAATGTTTTCTCAATGACATCATATTTTGATTGCAAGCCACCACCTGGTGGTAAACCTTCGATTTCTTGTAGATGAAGCGCTTCCAGAAGCTCAGCGTATTCATTTATTTCCTTACACACAAGTTCTTTTCGTCAGCATGTCGAACGCTCGATCCGGTGTCCCGGGCTTCCTGTACACTTTATCGCTGAGCCCGACAATTGTGTCGGCTGCGATCACCACCACAGGCGAGCTGTTGGCGTTGCAGGCTTCCGCACGCGGTTCCACACATCCAGTGCCTTGCAGTGGGCCGTGTCCTCGGTAAGCGCCTGCCAACTCGGAAAGTCCGTAGGATTTAAGTTCTTGGTAAATGCAAAATGAAACGAACTGAAAAACAACTGTCCGCGTATCTATCGCCGACCGCGAATCGCCGCGGCAGATTCAACAACGAAAAAACAACAACATGTTGCCTCGGTAAAAGATCCGACACACTTTTTCAATAACCAGCGGCACGGCCCATCGTCTGACTTGACGGCAACAACTCTTCTACCCAACTCCCACTCATTTCACCGCGATCCCAAGTCGAAGCATTTTTGCTTCATCTATTACCATATATGGTAATACGCCAAAATGTTTTCGGCCAATCAGAGGGCGACAGCATGCAAAGAGAACCGATTCGCGCTCGATCACTTGAACTCACCTCTCGAGAGAGACAGCGCGTGTGGTGGATTACTAAATTGGGAGTTAGTACTGCCAATGCTGATTATTTGGCAGTGTACTGAGGGAAATTTATATATATTCCAAATTTGGAAGAATTGAAAAATGTGACCAACTACAAAATGAAAATTGATCCGCAACAATTGTAATGAAATGTGTGTTGAGCGAACGATATCGCTATGAAAATTCAAGGCAACAAGACTTTTGTCTTGTTGGCCGCGATGGACGTTAAGTCGACGAGGCAACGAAACCTTTTGTCGTTCAGACTAATTCGGGTTCGGCCTCTACCTAGCAAGAGGAGTGATGGCTGCTGGCAGGCCAGCTCAGTTCGGCGCGTGAGATTTTTAGGTTCTTGAATTCTTTTAAAAAAAACTTACTTTGAATTCTTTATTCAAACGTGCCGATATAATATACGAGACAAGACAAGACTGATCGTAAATTTACATTCTACTTAACTAATTACCTACGCACCATTATTTGACATACATTCACCAAATGTTGTTGACATTATTGGTCGGCAGAAATTCATATTGCTAGATTCGCAATATTGGCAATTAATAACAATGTTACATTTAAATGGAATGCCCTATGTTGCAATTATCGGCACTCCGAACAATGACTGCGAATTATTAGTGAAATGGCAAAAAGAAATTTAATTCATGGAATTTGTGCTGACCAATTTACACAAAGTTCATTTACATTTTTGCAGGGTGATGAAACCAAAGTGGACATTGGTAATGTAATGGAGGGAGGTAATATGCTGTGAATAGGTGAAAGCATTGATGGCGTAACTCCTCCCTCCTTTAATTGATAACTCTCCTGAGTTTTGTTGTTTACATTTATCTTAAGAGTTTTATATTTTTTAGAGAAGTGTATATATGATATTAGCAAGATAATTGCAATTGTACATATAGCCACCAATGTTAACATATTATAGGTTTTATTATTTACTCTATGGAACTCTAACTCCTTCTACTGTTCCATATTTTCAATTTGGTTTATTACAAGCTCATCAAAAGATAATTATTCAACAGTATAAATTTTAAAAGACGAGGAAATAACAAAATTTTGTTTAATTCTTTCCTCTTTATTTATAAATGTCTCTTGATTAATTTGGAAGTTACAATTATGAAAGTTGAATAAGTAATTTCCTTTCAAGTTTAATATTCTTTCATCACATGTACTGCTGAAGTACGTTCCATTTTGATTTTTTGGCAATACCAAACCTGCTATAATTTCCATTGTTTCTGATTTAAAATTTTTAATTCTAACACAGTTTTGATTATATATACAAAGATCAGATACTTTCATATTTTTTTCATATCTCCTTTGTAATCATAGAACAGCTTTACAATTTGGTGCGGCATAAATGATAGCTCTTGAAAGTTGCTATTGGTAATTGGAATGATTGCAGGTCTTTCCGCTAATTTAGTCATCTTAGGTATCTTTATTGCAATAATTACTTTATTTTCATCATATTTAGCTGTACCTAACTTTATGTTTTGAAATTTACAAATACCTCTGCTACAGTTTACTATTTCTTCGTCAGTCAAAATACTATTACTCATCACATTTGCCCTTGCTGAAACAATAGCATTTTGAATATGGTGGACATGGTCACCTTAAATTTTTATCTTCATCAAAATATCCAAATACAAAAGTTGATTATAAATTAGCTTATTATTTATGTTTACTTCATTAAATTTCTCTGTGAATTTACTTCTATCTGAATCAATTTCTTCTATTAGCTTATCGACAGTTTTATTGAAATGATCGTTTATTCGAATGTTTTTGTTTAAATTCTCGATTGCCAAATGATTGTTCTGATCAATTATCCTTAGGTGCTCTTCTATATCCTTTCTGTCATTGTCGTCCATGGAACCATATAACCACTTTATTCCTTGGCCAACTATATTAAATAGTCCTTGTTTATGTCTGTGAGGCATTAATGTCCGTACTTTAATTCGTATCGTGTTAAGTTCGTGTTGCAAAAGTTTTTTAGATTCAAGTGATTCAATTTTTTCGACTTTTTTTTTAGGCAATTAATGGCTTCTTCGATATCAACTGGGTTAATAATGTGAAGTACTATATCGTTATTTCGAATAATAGGAATTTCCTCTAATTTGATTTCTACAAACTTGTTATGATTATTTATCTTTTCTACTGTTAGAGTTCCCATTACTGTTGTCAGGACTAGTATGAAAACCATTAAGGTACCATTCCACTGTTTGGCCATAAACAAATATTTGGCACAAATTATTTGGTTATTTTTGATAATGCTAACATGTTTGTCATGATTATTCCACTTGACCAAATATTTGGCAAAAATTTATTTGCCCAACGCCTGACTAAATAATTATTTGTCAACACTTGCCAAACGAATTTGCCAAGGTATTCCACTATGACCAAATAAAATATTTGCCAATGATTAAATATAATTTGGCTTCGCAAATTTTTCAGTCATATCGTTATATCTACTGGAAGAAGTCACTACACGTTTTATTCTCAATCAGGTAAATGTTGTTCCTCATTGTCATTTTATATTTAAATTAATTACGGTTCGATTTTATTTTTCAATCCATGTTTCAATTCTAGTTTTCACATTCGAAATGGATTTTGAATCAATTGCTAGAGTTTGTGCAGCTGCTGCTGTTTTGATTTAAGAAGTAGAAAAAGAAAAATCAATGAATGAAATAAAACCGAAAAGAAATGTATCATGTTGGGTCAAAGCTTGGGTAAACAAACGTGAAGAAGAAGGATGCTATTCAAAATTAATAAAAGAATTGCAAGCGAATGAGCCAAAACTCTACAGAAATTTCCTGCGAATGTGTTTGATTTTGAATACTTAACCGAATTTATAACACCATTTGTTCAAAAGAAGGATACTCCGATGCGGAAGGCTATACCAGATGATGAAAGATTGGCACTGACACTACAATTCCTAGCAACTGGAAAAAGTTTTATGTCCCTGCAGTATCTATTCAGAATTCCACAATGTACTATTTCAAAAATCATACCAGAGGTCTGCGAAGTAATTTACACAATGTTGAAGGACGAATATCTCAAAATGTGTATCTTTATTTCTAGAAATTGAGTATTTTTGATATAAATTGATCTCAAAAAAGTGAAAATTCACGTTGTTGGAGATCTTGTTCACTGTTAAATATGATTCGGCTTTGTTGAAGTTGAGACAATTGTGATAACAATTGTTGGGTTTATTGCATTGTTATCAACTTCATCCAATCAGTCCACCAAAACTCGAGTTAATTTGCGTTGCACTTTATAAGCTGTTGCCCGATTATTGATTTTTCGCAATTATTCAGCAACAAAATTGCCAAAGATTCGGTATCTGTCGACTTCGTCCATTTTCGTCAATGCGCGCTCCATACCTTGCAATGCAATTGATTTGGCATCTGATGGAGTTGTTGTTGTTGCTGTTGGTGTTGACGATTCTGCTTTTATTGTAGTTTCGAACAGCCGCACCTGATGATTTTGATGTATTTGAATCGGACTCACCATCCAAACCCTGATAGGAAAAAAGATGAAAACAAATAACAATTAATTTTTCATTCCATTTCAGATTCCATCAACCGAACACGAGTGGAAAAAACTGCTGATCGATTCAATCAACAATGGAATTTCCCAAATTGTATTGGAGCTGTCGTTGGGAAGCATGTTGTGATGACCGCTCCACCGAATTCAGGCAGCCTTTTTTATAATTACAAAGGTTTTTATTCTTTTGCATATTGCAAGCATTTTTCCTCAATTATTTTTTGTTGTCTCCATAGGTACACACAGCATCGTTTTGCTGGGAATTGCAGACACTGACTATAAATTAACATATATTGATGTTGGATGCAATGACCGTATTTCTGATGAAGGAAATTTCAAGAATTGCAGTTGATCGCGTGCAATCGAAGAAGCAAAATTAAATTTGCCAAAGCCTGAACCATTGCCCAATCGTGAAATGAGTGTTCCATGTGTTCTAGTTGCTGACGACGCTTTTGCCATGAAGAAAAATTTGTTGAAACCGTGTGCAGGCAAAAATCTCATTGGTCTACAAAAAGTTTTTAATTACCGGTTATCGCGAACACGTCGAATAATCGAAAATGGTTTTGGTATTATGTCAGCCAGATTCAAAATTTTGAGCAACCCATCAGTTTGGATGCCAACAAAACAAGAAAAGTTATATTGGTATGCTCTGCTATCCATAACTTTTTGATGATTCGAAATAACAGAGTATATGCACCGAATGGTACATTTGATCGCTTTGAACCTGATGGAACAATCGTACCAGGGGAATGGCTACAAGAATTACCAGATGGAAACATGTATCCAATCCAAAACGAAACAACTTACATTGGAGATAATGCCACAAAAAATTCGAGACGAATTTCAAGAATATTTTGTAAATACAGGAGATGTAGAATGGCAATAACAGCAAATATGGATCAAAATTGTGTTCCGATTTCCAATAATGAATAAAATTTATACTCACCAAATAAGATTCAGTCACTGTACTCTGTGCATTTTCTGCTGTCTTCACAAACAACATTTGATTGAAATATTTTCATGAAACCGCTTTATTCACAGCACCTTGACCAGATTTCGTTTCTTTAATTTTTGTGTAATATGACTTGAACTGGATTCGGAGGTTAGCCCGTTTTGCGTTCCACTGGTTGCCATCGTACTCTGAATTGAAAATATTTTCAGCAATGTTATTCCACATATTATCTCGCAAATGACGATTCCTATAATCTTTATGACCAGCATTCCACAATATTTCAGTTGCTTCGAAGGCCGAAATTAACTTTGTTGGTGTCTCTTCGTTCCAATCAGCTGCTACTTTTGGACGTTTGCGCGGTGTCTTTCTAATTTTTGATGCAGATTGAATGGTTGTTTGTTGAATTTCGTCATCCTCTTCACTTAAAATTATGTCATCATCATTTTTAGCCATTTTTCCACTTTTGAAATAATATTCGTTTGGCTTTTTATTCGGAATTTAATTTTAAACGAACGATTGAATACTGCACACTGCACATGCTCTCAATACGAATTGTGAAGTGAATAAATGTGCGAAAAAATGAACACTGTATACCCGTAGCTGTCAAAATTTATTTGGTTGTGTTCGATTTTATTTGGACTTCAGAAATTTCTCGAGTGACAAACAAATTATTTGGACAAACAAACTCAAATTATTTGGCGGTGGGCTACTCCACTGTTTGGCCAATAACCAAATAACTGTTTGGCCAAACAGTGGGCAAATGTTTGTCAGTGCATTATTTGGCCAAATAAATTTGGTCATTCCACTGTTTGTCAAAATTGTTTGGTTTTTTTTGCCAAATATTTGGTCATTGGCCAAACAATGGAATGGCACCTTTAGTTTCCAACTGATCTGAAAATTTGTTTGGTCTTTTAATCTTAGCTGAATGTATATTTCTTAATTTTAATTTTCGATATCTAGGTTCATTCAAATGTCTTAAAGCTTTGTAATTTTAAACTTAGCCCTCATCTTTAACTATCTGTACGTCCTCTCGATTTTCATTATGCTTGCTTATTCTTGTCTCCTTTTTCAGTTTTAATAGTTCTTCTATTCTACTCCTATTTACATTGCCCTGTTCTGCATCTATCGGTCTAGCATTAATAGTAGAATATACAGATTTATTGTACCATTCAACAAATCTGAAAATACTTTCCTGAATAGTTCTGATTTTTCTACTTCCAGAGTTCTGAGTTTATCTCCAAGAGTATTGTGTAAGCTATTTATATCATCGTTACCGGTGTGGCTGTTTGATTTCGTGAAATGAGCTTCTACTTCTTCTTGTCTCAAAAATTCTTTGACATTAACCGAATTGTACACCTTGTCCATTACCAAACGCTTAGGTTTGCCTTTAATAGAAAAATGTTGCCTTATCTTTTCCGCAATAGCTATGCTATTCCTGTCTTCTAGGTAAAGAGCTAAAAAAAACTTAGAGAACTTATCGATAAATATAAAACTATGTTTTTTGTTTGTGTATATATCTACATGAACTATGTGGTTAATGTTGTTAGAAGTCTCAGTAATACAAAACTTAGGCTTCAAAGGTTTCCGGTCATATTTTGCTCGGTTTCAAGTGTCACAATTATTTATATATTTCTGGATGACGTTATACCTTAAAATGATTTGATTTGTTTGGCCGTTTGAGGAAGTTTCAGTTTTTGAATATTTTCAATTTTATCTATGTTAGGTTTTATACCCTCAGTTGTTAGAGTGTGCCCTACATACTCCGTAGATCTAGCAAAAAATGTGCACTTGTCTATTTGTATCTTTAGATTGTATTCCCTTAGTTTATCATATACCCTTTGAATGCTTTCCATAGGGTAAATCGGGGAGAGACGCCGCGTCGGGAGAGATGCCGCATTAGCTAGTATACTAACTTCCGCTTTCGGAATGCTGATGGTGTTTCGTTTATTAGGATGAACGTCGCCCATAACTAGTTGATAGGTGATTAAAGTTTGTCTTAGACAGTGATACGTGCAAAATTTAAAAGATTTTACACAGTAAGTATGGCATATTTGCTCTCAAAGTTTTTGTAACATGACGGAAAATGTTAAGTCGTTTAAATAGTAACATAAAATACCAATTTTTTTTGCATTGATGAGGCCATCAAGATTCTTGATAAGTGTTTACATAGTTGTAAAGTGATGCTGTTAAGCTAAGTGGAGCTTTGTAGACAAACGGCATCTCACCCTTACATTCGGTAGAGATGCCGCATGAATTATGGATGTATCAACAGGCATCTACCCGCTAAATCGAAATAGAATTTCAGACCATTTTTTACAATTTCTGACTCCGTGAGGGATCGTTCGGATGCATTACCTTCTACCTCGAACACAGTCCAAAAGCGATCATCTGATAACCAGAAACCCACAGAATCTTACTCTACTGCAGACCTCAATTCATCAAATGAATCTGGAAGAGATGTAGATTTAGTGACGCTTGGGAAAGTTCTACTTCAAGTTTCTCCAGTACCCGTAATACCCGTGAAAAAGACCCAGGCCAGGAGACAGTTAGCTTGTGTTCTCACTGAGAGGGTTCATATTGAAGAAATGGAAAGAAGAGCAAATACGAAACAGGAGAAAAACACGAAAACCCGTCATAAATTCCAAAATACATGCGAAAAAGGAGATATCTGAAAGTCAAACCATAATCGATACTGATCGTTGGTGCGAATGTTGGGAAAACTACATCGGAATAAGCAAGAATGACGATTGGATAGAATGCCTAGTCTGCAAAAGATGGTTTCACGAGTTCTGTTCACCGTTCCATGAAAAATGTGTAGATTGTAATCGATCCGTACTAAAGGAAAAAAATATCATTAGCAATAAATAATATTTCATCAATAAATAAGTAGATATACCTATTATAAAACACAGTTGTTCACATTAATAGGTCTTTCAGTTAAATTTTAAAATAAATTTAAAGTGCGGCATCTCTCCCGGCATATCCGGTATAGATGCCTCATTGTAGAGGTTTTTAAATTAATTGTTTTTCATATAAACTATTTTTTACTACACGATTTTAATTTTTTTACCGCAATTAAATGGTCCGCTTATCAAACAACCATATATTTTGCGACTTTTTTGGCTTCTGGTAAGAATTTAAAAATAATATTATAAAAGTGCGGCGTCTCTACCCGATTTACCCTATGTTTTTCTATTGTTGTCCTAAATATTATGATATCATACAAATATAAACAACACATATATGATTAATATATTCCCTCAACAAGGAATTTATAAGTCGCTGGAATGTCCCTGGGGCATTTTTGAAACCAAACGGCATCCTAACGAATTCATAATGACCCAAGGGTGTAGAAAAATCAGTTTTCTTTCTATCTTCATCTTTTATTAGAACTTGATGATAGCAAGATCTAGAGTTGTAAAATATTGTGTCTTCCCAATTTTTCTAATATATTCTCAATATTAGATATTGGAAATTTGTCACAAACGGTAACTTCATTCAGAGGTCTGTAATCAATAACAATTCTCCATTTCTTTCTACCAGAATTGTTAGATTTTTTTGGAACAATCCACAATGGTGAATTGTATGGTGAGCAGCTTTCTACTATAATACCCTGCTCCAACATTTCCTTTATTTGCCTACTTTTTTCTTCTTCACGAATTTGGGGATATCTGTATATTTTCGAATATACAGGTCTACTTGTATTGGTGACAATCTCATGTTGCACCTCATGTGCATGAGTTAATTGTTGCCCTTCTTGGAAAAACAACTTTTTGTTCTTATTTACCAGAGAAACAAGTTTTTGCCTCTCTTTACGATTCAGGTCCTCTCTTAATAATGTTGTAAGTATTTCATCATCCGCAGATGAACTTGCTAAAATATTAACGTCTTCATAGCTATAGAAGCAGCAATTCAAAAAATAAATTTTCGTATTATTTACTTCTAAATATCCCTCCTGTAATTTCATAATTGCTCCTAACGGCTTTAACAAATTTTGTCCTATGAAAACTGTTGTGGACACCGAGCCTGCCCGGCGTGCGGCCAACACAGGACGTAAAAGGACTTACATCATCTAAATAAAGATACAAACATAGCCATGAGAACGCGAAGAAATGGAATTTCGTCGATCATCGTTCTTTCTGGTTCTCATGAACTGATAGTGCAAGTGAGCCCTATTTGTAAAAGTAGTATATATATATTCAAACTTTGTATGGAGTAGGAGGGTAGTTTTTTGAGTGTAATTTATAAGCAAATAAAAGTATACAGTCCAAAATTGAAAACAAGATCCGATCCTATAAAGTTTTGGTTCTTCGAGCCGGATCTGAAAGAACCTGCGGAGCATATTGAGCGCATATCCAGAGCAGCGGACACCCATCAACCGATCACGATGGTCATCACTCGGAGCCAAGGGGATGCAGCGAAGATAGAGGAGCAGAGGCGTCGCGAAAGGCAGAGTATCGAGCTCAAACGGCAGAGAAGATTATCCCTGGAGTTGCCGGCTTCGCCTCCATTGGTACCGACCGGTACAGAGACGAACGCCGCAAGGGAGATAGCGAGAGAGGCGGCTGTTGCAAGAACAACATTGCAACACCCAATTTGTATAGGCGAGCGATCCAAGTTCCCGGCCCGCTCAGTACACTCGCAGCGATCTAAAGCAAGTGTCGAAGCAAGGTTGCAACTGGCGGAATTAGATGCCGCTGAAAAATTAGCCGCGTTGAAGAAAAAGGAGTTGCAAATAGAGGCCGAATTGATAAAGAAGCGATTGTCCGCGGATATTTTAGCTCTTCACGAAGAAAAGAGTCTGCACGACGAGCAACTGTCCCAGGCTGGTGACGATCAAAATGTCAATAACTGGCTGCATACGAGCCTTTTACACCCACGAGGAGAGGAAACCAATGCTGAACAGCGGACTCGGCAAGAAGATAAAAGTTACAATCGAATCGAAACCACTACGAATCGGCGACATTGTGATCGTAGTCGATCACACGCTTCCCCGAATCGTCTGGCCAATGGGTATTATCGAGCACACTTATAAGGGAGCAGACGGTGGTATACGAGTCGCCGACGTAAGGACGAGAACAGGTGTTTTCAAGCGCCCCGCCAGCAAGTTCGCCGTGTTACTAAAGAAAGAGTCTACGCGAGCTACGCCCGGGGGAGAGATGTTGTGGACACCGAGCCTGCCCCGCGTGCGGCCAACACAGGACGTAAAAGGACTTACATCATCTAAATAAATATACAAAAATAGCCATGAGAACAGGAAGAAATGGAATTTTGTCGACCTCCGTTCTTTCTGGTTCTCATGAACTGATAGTCTAAGTGAGCCCTATTTGTAACTTTGTATGGAGTAGGAGGGTAGTTTCTTGAGTGTAATTTATAAGCAGACAAAAGTATACAGTCCATAATTCAAAACAAGATCCGATCCTATCAAGTTAGATCCGATCCTATAAAAAGACATCAAAACTTTTATTTGTAAAATTGACGAGTTTCCAACTCATCAAACTATCTTCACTAAATTCCACTGGTAGCTCTGTAATGATCTCATTGGAAATTTTTGTTAACCCACTTAAAGTACTAAAAAATATTGGTGAGTCGAGCATACACCGTTTATACTGTGAAAATTTATACTTATTTAGGAGAGTTGATGTAGATCCGGTGTCAACAAGACACTTGATTTTTTCGTTGCCAATAGTTAGCTTAACTATCGGTAGATTCGTTTCCCGGCAGGAAATTGAAAATTTACTTGCTCTTGGCGTTCTTGTTCTACGTAATCTACATCCATTGGTTCGTTTCTATTTAATTTTGAAAACCGCGAATTGCCATTATTGAGACCGTTACGATTTTCATGGAACTGCCCAGCTTGATTGTTAGAGAATTTTTTTCTAAAATTCACATTTTCACCACGTTTAAACTGTTCACTACCAGAAATTTGAAACTGGTCTGTATTTTTGTCATAGTTCCGTCTGAAGTTCTGGGTTCTGTTAAATGTCGAAACATTTGCGTTGTCTCGTGTATGTTTTTTCTGTCTGTAGTCCTGTCTAATCATTCCCGTTTCATCAAGTAAATAGAAAGCTGACTGCTCAGCAATGATTTTTTATTTCAATACTTAACCTATTATGGTACGACATGAAAGAAATTAGCTTGATCATTTTAAATATTTAATTCAAGAAAGATACTATGAACATAGATCGATAGTTATTGTTCGAAACAACTTCCAGGCCAAAAAACATTCATGTAATCGAACATAGAATTCTTTTAATATCTAGACCTACATAATACTCCATTTTTTTCGGTATTACACTTATACCTTCACCGTCGTAAATATTTTTACACATCTACAAGACGATTTACGCTGCGTAAGTATGTAGTTCATCATGTGAAGTGTTTTACGCCTAAACACTGATGTTTGATTAGTTTCTCGTGTTAAAGCATCATACAATTCATGCTCCGTCGTTTTGGTATTGATAAGCTCATGGTCGACATCGACATGCATGTCACTATAAAATCACTTCGAAAGTTACTGAACTGCAATCCTATTTCTTGTAATAAACAACATTGTCAACAGATTACCGGCATATTTAGTCTACTGAAAATGCACGCGGAAAAATAAGCGTTTTTTCATTTACACCGCGTATGTCTAGCAACTATTTTTCGCGGATTGCAGATAAATATGAAATCCAACCAAACTGGTGGCACTATTTCTAATAAGGTGATTTGCAAAGTGTTGCTAGTACACATTACTCCTTCAGACTTGGAACTTGCAAGAAGCTCCACGCTCAACGCTTTGGGGGTTTGGCTGTAAAAAGGTTTTCACGCATAATTGTAGATTTAACAAGCTAACCACCATCATTCAAAATAGCAGATGATGGTTACATATAGCAATCGCGAGCCCAAACAGATCAGTCAACTTTGTTATAAGATTTGATGTTAAAATGGTAATGGCGCTCTCGTGTCTCGCCGCGGTGTCAGTTTTCTTACTTTCTGGTATTCCAGTACAAACTGATCGGCCACTAGATCGTTGATATGATCGTTTTGCTCCTTCCTAAGAAGTCAAGGCATTCATGTTAAGATGGAATAAATCAATGCAGAATCACATAGACGACATTTTTCATGGATTAGCATGGACGCACGATGGAACAATAACGCGTCACTATATGTCTCGATTTTGTCACAATCCATATCCGCTCCCACGTTCGTGATTCCTACAATGATTAAGAGAAAGTAAAGTTGTGCTCGTTAAACTCGTGAAAATGTTCAAAGCCTAAACTGATTTGATTGGTAATCAGTCTCCAAAAAAAAATCTCCAAGCGATTTAAAAACGAGACTCCATTAGAACCAAACGTTTCAACTACCAGATTTTAAATTCACAAAAAAACAACATACTACTCTTTTTAGAGTTTTTTTGACTTCCTCTAGGTTCAAGTTCCGACTCACCTTTTTCAAAAATTTTGTTCTAGAATTTTTCCGTTCGGATAGCCGACACGAACACTAACTCGTTTCTCTTCGCTAGCAATCCAACTTTCGATCCGATAACAGTTCTTTTCCAAGAACCGGTCGGGTAGCTGCCGAACCAGATTTCCTGGTTCGGACGTGTGTGAGGCTACCCTGTCCTGCTATAACCATTTCTTTGGTTATAGCCAGAGAAGATTTGCAGTTCGGTACTAAGATATTGTTAACTATTTCCACATAACGCTCTGAATTTAGTGAAACCGCACGTACTCTTGCATTTTCAAAAAGTAAGGGCCAATAAATATTCGCGCCGACATCGCAGCCCATACACACTTTTGGTGGGCCTTTCATGTTTGTGCTTCGGATTCGTTACAGCGGCAGTTTTGTTTACTTGCGTGCCCAATCAAAATTAGCTTTATCCGAAAACAACATATTCTTAAATGTCGAAAAGCAATCAATTGGCTGGTTTACAATGTCAAGCTTATGACTGACATCCTGGGGTTATAATTGTTGCATCTATTGAATTTTTTACGGGTGCAGTTTTAACTCTTTATGAAACATATGGTGTATGTCTCCAAATTTTTTTGACTCATTTCCGAATGAGAGGGATGTTTGGCACGTAGAAGATACTGCAGTATTCGAGGCTCCCGTCACTTGAATGGTGCATTCAAGTGACGAAAGCCTCGAATACTGCAGATGGCTGACCATAAGAAAACCCACACGACAAAGTGAATGTTTAACGTTAAAAAACGAGTGTAGTTCCAGCGTGCTAAACTTGAATTGGGATAGGATTTAAAAATGCCTGTAAACATAATGGAAGATGAGTTCTACTTGTGTCTTTTGAATAACAGTTACTTTGAGTATCTACCCGAAAAACACTTTATCGTCTTTTGAGAACACATTGCTGAACTCTTGTAAGCTAGGTGATGGTTGGTAAGTCTGAATAACAGAAATCATGTTGCCAAAATGCGACCATCAGAATAGTTCCTCTAAACATTCCATACTTTCTGAAGATGAAGATGGGGAAAACGCAATCAAAAAGTGCCACCGTTCAACCATCTGGAAAGAATCAAAAATCTGCTCTCTAGAAAAATGATTGATGCATACATGCATGGACTGCAACTTATAGTTGAGCTTCCGATATCCCAATAATTTTAATGCATTGCTACTTAGTGGTATAGAATTTGAGGGAACTGATTTTAAAACTAGCAAACAGCGAAAACAAATTTTCACTAAAGTTAGCTGGGAGATTCAAAAGACGCGTGCGTGGCTGTAGAGTTCGGTGATTAGATAGTACCATACGAGTGAGCGAAGAAAGATTCAGATCAGATTTTGAATATACCATACAAAAAAATTTATGGGAGTGAGGATGTTACCCAAGTACCAATTGAACTGTCAGAACATGACGACATTGTCGATCTGTTTATTGATGCATTCCTTAAAACACCCTTTGACAAACGGGATCCGAGATTGATTAACGGTACAATTCAGAATTCTGGATAATATGAAGCAACTAGAAAAACCCGTTAATGCTTTGGAGAATAGAACACGACGTGAAGTAGATGTAATGATACTGGTTTAAATGTTACCGCATCGTCGCTCTGTCGCTTCCGTTGCCTATACTCCTCTAGGCTGATGCGAGGTATATCTCTAGAATATGACCTTTAAATTGTTATGGGCTCAAAAATTTCGGGTATACCTACAGGCAGTGAGTCTGCCACATATTTAGCGCAGAAACAAAGTTTCAGGCGGCCGATATGTCTATTTGTTTAAATTGCCGAAAACAGAGGCAATTTATTTTCTGCCGAACTAAAAAGGCAGTCTTAGCCCAGTTAACCAGAACTTAAGAACTTTGCCGCTGGTAGGCAATGTCGCTAAATAAAACAGCAACCTTAGTTTCTTGCTCGTGGATTAAAGAGGATGAGCTTAAGCCCAACTCGTTCTTTTATTCAAAATTTTTCGTAAACTAATACATAATATATCCCTACTCTAAATAACTAAATTAATAACCAGAACCAATCACGCGCGCCGTGCTTTGGTTCTCACGGTAACGTATTTCCCCAATCAATATACATATCCCATTCGGTTGCAATCATGACCTACATTTATTGCACTCGAATGCTTATGGCCAGCAAAGGGGCATTAACCCGTACCCAGAACAACATTAATTAGATCAGTATTTAAAACACTTGACCATATCTCCCAGTATGCATGGGTCATTGAGTTGGGTCGTGTCTGAGGTCATAGTTAATTATCGTTGGTCATATGTTTAGTACAGGGGTACTCAATGAGTTTATGGAAATGTAGTGCAGGTAAGAATTGTATGTATGATTGGTGGCTATGATGTTGTATGGTTTGTATATGTACTACATTGTATGTATATGTACTACAGGTGGCTATGATGTTACATGGTATGTACATGTACTACACCCTCACTCTTCAAAAGAGAATTTGATAGAATCAAATTCGAGGTAATTAGACGATCGATTGGTTTTTGTTTTTGTTTTACAAATATGTTTACAAATATGCTTCTGATTTCGTATTTATATATTAAGTATAGAGTGTACAATAATTTTACAATGATTTAGTGAATTCTTAATATAATTTAAGTCTATTATTATGTATCCATTTACATTTGTCTTTTATCTCTAATAGTGTATTTACATTGTTTGTGTTTATTACTTTATATGGGCCTTTGTACGGTTTTTGGTGTTTTCTCCGGTTTTCTACTGCTATAAGTACTAGATCGCCAATATTTAGATTGATAGGTTTTGTATATACTTTTTTATTGCTTAAAGCTAATTTAGTTTTTTCTATAATGTTTTTCGCTTTTGATGAAGAAATTTCTAATCGTAGTTTTAACTTATTTGCTTAGTTTTTATTGTCATATATTTTGTCTGTGATTTCAAAAGTGTCGGTCGGTAAGTATGAAAGTTTTTCGAAAACTAATTCGTACGGTGTGTAGTTAGTGTCCACGTGTGGGGTTGTATTATACGAGAATGTATAACATGGTGTCCATTCGTCCCAGTTATTGTCATCAACGAATGCTAACAGGTATTCATTAAGGACACGGTGGTTTCTTTCTACTACACCTAACGTCTCATGGTGATAAGGGGTTGAAAAAATTTGTTTAATTTGTAATAAATCGCAAATGTTTTTTAATAGATTATTAGTAAATTCTGTTCCTAAATGGGTTTTCAGAATTTCAAAATGACCGTACTGCAGTATGAATTTATTTACTAAGGCCTTGGTTACTGTTCTAGCTTCCTTATTCTCTATGGGTATAGCTGTGACATATTTTGTTAATTCGCATTGTATGGTTAATATATATCGATAGTTGTTTGAGAGTCTTAAGGGACCAATAATGTCCGCACTCACTATTTCAAAACTAGAAAAGGGTGCATCGGTTTTGATCAGTTTTTCCTTTGTGTGCTTATATATTTTGTTGAATTTGCATTTATCGCAATTGTTGATGTAATGTTTTATCATATTATGCATGTTCTTCCAACAGTATCTTTGTTTTAATTTAACATGCGTTCTGCGTATTCCTGTATGTCCACCATGTGGTGATTCATGGAATTCTTTAACAAGGTTAGTCTGTTCAGCGATGTTATCTATTCTTTTAGGGGGTATATATATCATTATTTTCAATTGGATATCCATTTTTCGTTGCAACGTATTATATAACTTTTAAAATTCATCTTTGGGTGCGTACCTAAATATCATATCTTCGTTGGATAGAGCTAGCTCATTTATATTATTATTCTGCGAATAATTCATTAACTTCCTCAATACAGAAACTAGTTTCGTGTTCGATTTATCATTAAGGTTATCGCGAATTTTCACACTTTGCTTATCGCTGGCGGAAACGTATTTCTCGCGAGCTTTATCACTAAAGTGGACCATTAAATAATCTTTCTCTTTTGAGATTATTATATTTTGTTCATTGTTGCGCAACATATTAAATTTTACTTTTAATACCCCTGTTATATCGGGTAGCGAAGTGCAATCGAATGCGTAGAGGTGATCAGTCTCTCGTTTTCGGTTCTCTTTGTCGTTATCGATTTTAGTACTTGTTTTATTATTTTGTTGTTTTATCGCTTTGCTTCTTGTTATCGGCATAAGTTTTTTACTGATACCTTCATCGTTCGTTGGAGGTATCATAGATTTTAAGATTTCTGACTCTATTTGTATCCTTGACAATGCGTCTGCATTTGTGTTTATGTTACCTTTTTTATAAACTATTTCAAAATCATAATCCGATAGGTCTAATCTTATTCTCGTCAACTTGGAGGATAGGTTTCTGTGCGTGAACAACGATACTAAAGGCCTATGGTCTGATACTACTGTAAACTTTCGTCCATACAAATATGGTCTGAGGAAGTTTATTCCCCAGTGTATCGCCATAAGTTCCTTTTCAATGATTGGCTTGTTCAGTTCATGTTTGTTCAAAGATTTACTCGCGTATGAGATTGGTAAATCAGAACCGATCTCTCCTTGTGACAGAATCGCACCTAGTGCTAAATTTGATGCGTCAGTGGTCAAAATGAAAGGTTTCTCGAAATCTGGGTATTGGAGTATTGGTGGTGAGATTAATTTTTGTGTAAGTAGATCGTATGCTTTTTGCTGCTCTTCTTCCCAAATAAACGGTGCTTTTTTCTTCAACAGAGAATTCAAGCTCTTTGCCGTTTCTGCAAAATTAGGGATGAAACGCCGGTAATAGTTGCAGAATGCTACGAATCTCCTGACGTCATCAGAATTTTTAGGGATTGGGTAATTTTTTATCACCTCGTGTTTAGCAGGGTCAGTTCGTATACCGTCTGCTGTAATCATATGTCCTAGATATACTACTTCTGATTTTAAAAATTTGCACTTTTTTGCATTCAGTTTGAGGTTGTATCTGCTTAATTTTTGTAGAACTTTCGATAGATTTTCATTATGGTGTTTGATGCTACAGCCAAATACCATAATGTCGTCGACATAAAGAAAAGCTGAATCACTTAAACCAGTCAATGCAATGGTAACCATTCTTTGAAAAGTATTTGAGGATATTTTAAGTCAAAATGGTAGCGTTTTAAACTGATAGTGTCCGTTGCTAGTGGAAAAAGCTGTCAAAGGTCTGGAATCATTCTCAAGTTCAATCTGGTGGAAAGAACTCGTCATATCTATAGTGGAAAAATATTTGGCTCTACCTAGTTTGTCGAGCACATCTTCCAACCTTGTCAATGGGAGTTTATCATTGACTAACTTGTCGTTCAACTTTCTGAAGTCTCCATTTTTATGTACCGTCAGAACTTTTCTTTGGTACGACTAGCAGTGGTGAGTTGTATGGGCTTATAGAAGGTTCTACAATGTCGTTATCCTCCAATTCTTGGACTTGTTTTTGTATTTCTTCGTTTTGTGTTTGTGGTAATCGGTAGTTCTTTATATAAAACAGTGTATCGTCAGTGGTATCGAGCCTTTGCTTGTAAAAGTTATTTTTAGTCAATTGTTCCCCTTCAAGGTGAAAAACATCTTGATATTGTTTAATAATATCTAGCAACCTCGTGTTTGCTTGTTCATCTAAGCTTTTTGTGAGTTTTATATCGTAATCGTTAGTGTTGAGTGCTTTAACGTGGCACACACCTTTTGATGGGATAATGCAGTTCCTTAAAAATACTCCTCTTTGCATTTCATTGCTAAGAATGATATTGTCTTCGGATCTATCGATTTCAATCGGTATCATGGCTTCAGTTCTAGCCGGGATGTCAACATGTGCTATATTGATTTTTCTAGTGTACATTGGTATCGTAATATCTCTGCCAAGGATGCAAAAGGCAATAGTATAGGACTCGAAATCTATTTTGCACATACATTTACTGAGTATATCTCTTCCTAATATACCATAAGTTTCAATTGGAAAGTCATCATCTACTATGTGAAAAGTATTTGTTATCATCTCATTCTCGATGATAAATTGTTGTTGGGTTGTTCCCAGAGACATTGTAGTCTCTTCTGTTATGCCCGTTAGTTTGCATTTATTTTCTGGCTGAATATCGATATTTTTGCGAATTAAACTATTACATTTTATTATTGATATGCCTGCACCTGTATCTATTAGTAGCTTCAGGTGTCTATTTTCATTATTATTATAAGGTTGCCTAGTTTCTCTCGGGAGCTTGTCAAGTTTCCCTGGTCTGCTTTTACGCGAATTCTCCTAGTATTATTATTTGAATTATTTCTATTATTGTGGTTATTGCTATTTCTATATTTGTTAAAATTTCTATTTGTTTGGAAGTTTCTACCCCGGGTAAAATTTTTATTGTTGAAATTTTAGTTATTGGCGGGTCTGTTACCGTCGAAATTTCGATTGTTTACATATTGATTATTTCGAAAGAAATCACGTGGTATATGTCTGAAATTGTGGGTGTTACGACCATTTATGCTAATATTATTCATATTTCTATTGTTTGGATACCTATCGTATCTGTTAATATATAAAACGCTATTTTCTTGCGTTTCGGTACCTTTAACTTCTGTGGCAAGAGAAATTGCTTCACTTAGATTTTTAGGTCTCGCAGCGAATATGGTCTCCCTTATTTGGTCTTTCAGACCGTTTTTGAACACTGTTAATGCGTAAGTATCATTTACGCTTTGTATGGCTTGTTTTGCAGCCTGAATGGGGTTTGGACCTAGTTCACTTATTTCAAGCTGATCTAGCTCATTGACTAAATTCAATATTTTGTCTTTGTATACTGAAATAGGCAGTCGCTTTTGTGTGACTGTGGATAATTGAGTGTGGATTTGCGGAATAGTTTTTGGTTTTTGTATTTTAGTCTTAACTCAGTTTCAAAATTGTCCAAGTTTGTAATGTCTGAGGTGTTCAATGACGTCCTAACATTAGTGCTAAGTTTCACATGTAAGACAAAGTTTAATAGTTCTGTTTTCCCTTCTGGTGAAAGTTTTTTGCCAATCAGTTTCACTACGATTAGAAAAGTCTCCAGCTTAGAAAATTTACCGTCGAAGTTCGGTATTGTTTTGATGGCAGTCTCAATATCAAACGCTGCCATTGCAGTAAAAGTTATTTTTTCTTCAAATTTTACTATTTTATTTTCCGCGTTCAACCGTTTGATTAGTACCGAAATAAGTGCCTTGCAAACATTGGATATAGTTGATTTGAGCTCAAGTTCCGTACCTTCTTCTTTTTGGCTGAATATATCAAGATATTCACTTTCAATGTTTACTACCAATTCTAATTTTTCTTTTGGAGTTCTGACCGTGTAGGTCGTAGATTTTTTCAAATTTGACAAAATAGTCTGTAATCTGGTTAAGAGTGATTTTATCTTGTTAGCAGGCATCTGTGACTTGTCTTAGTATCCGATACATTAAACATTAACCCTGTTCGCTAGAATGTTTTCATCAACAATCTTTCTAGTATATTTCTTTTGTTTGCTATTATATAATTATAGGAACACCAAGACTATTGAAAAGATGATCGTGGTACCTAAAGTTTGTTTATATTCTATGAATATATTTAAATTTGTGCTACAATTGTTGCCCATTTTTGTGAATTACAAAATATAATGTATTTTTTTGTTCAATTGTTTGATTACTTTATTAACTTCCCAGTATATGGGAAGTTCTTGTAATCGCCTCGAAAATCGAAATTGAAATTTTCAACATTTCTTTACGTTTTGAGGTCTATAGAGTATATATAAAGTGTTTTTAGAAAGGGAGATGTATGTGTGTGTGTGTGTGTGTGTGTACGTACGTACGTACGTACGTACGTACGTTCGTGGACACTTTTTTCTACGAGCATAACTCACGTAAACAAAGTCGTATCAACTTTGTTGAGGTGTCAATCGAAGCGCCTTTGCAATCTCAAGAGCTGATTAGTTTTTGGGATACTTCGGTCGGGGGAGTTTGTTGTTTTGCCCCTTTGAAGGTCATTTCTGTCATGCATTATATCTCGCGTACGAAACATACGATTTCCTCGATCAAGGTGTCAATCGACGCGTATTAACATTTATGTGATTCTATCAAGTTTTTAAAAAATTTCCTGCAGCCGTTTTTTAATTTTTTAAAAAAAAGTGCAAAAAATTAGGTTTTTTTTTAATAAACAATAAATTTTTAACCTGATTTACGGGAGACAGTACTCAATTTTTATAAAATTTATTTACTTGAATCAGTGCTTGTGAAAACAACATTAAAACTTTTTCTCATTATCATGTAAAAAATTAAATAAAAAATAAAAAATCCTTAACAGGCATCATGATCTTCAAGGTTATTTCTGTCATGCGTTATATCTCGCGAACCAAACATACAAATTACATTGTCAAGATGTCAATCAACGCGTATTGAAATTTTCGTGAATTTCTTGAATTTAAAAAAATCGTTGCAGCCGTTTTTTAATTTAAGAAAAAAAAGTGCAAAAAATTAGGTTTTTTTTAATAAACAATAAATTTTTAACCTGATTTACGGCAGACAGTATTCAATTTTTATAAAATTTATATACTTCAAACAATGTTTGAAAAAACTTCATCAAAACTTTTTCTCATAAAAGCAAGAAACATTAAATAAAAAATAAAAAATCCTTAACAGGCATCATGATCTTCAAGGTTATTTCTGTCATGCGTTATATCTCGCGAACCAAACATACAAATTACATTGTCAAGATGTCAATCAACGCGTATTGAAATTTTCGTGAATTTCTTGAATTTAAAAAAAATCGTTGCAGCCGTTTTTTAATTTAAGAAAAAAAAGTGCAAAAAATTAGGTTTTTTTTAATAAACAATAAATTTTTAACCTGATTTACGGCAGACAGTATTCAATTTTTATAAAATTTATATACTTCAAACAATGTTTGAAAAAACGTCATCAAAACTTTTTCTCATAAAAGCAAGAAACATTAAATAAAAAATAAAAAATCATTAACAGTCATCATGATATTCAAGGTCAGTTCTTCCATTCACTATATCTCACGAACCAGATTTAAAATTTGCATTATTAGGGAATCAATCGACGTGTTTGAACATGTTTTTGATTATTTTAACATTATAAAAATCCGTTTCAGCGGTTGTTTGAATTTAATAGAAGAAAATGCAAAAACTTAGGGTTTTTTCATAAAAAATATTTTTCAACCTGATTTGCACAACACAGTAATAAATGTTTATAAAATTTATACATTCCTATCAGTTTTTGAAGAGAAACCAGCAAAACTTTTTTGATGACGCTGAAAAAAATTCAATTAAAAATAAAAAATCATTCAAAGTTACCATATGAAAAGGGTTCTTCCGAATGATATTACCATATATCTTTTATTCTAAAGACTTTGTTGTAAAGTCAATCAAAGTTTTAAAATGTTTGGATAATGTGAGCAGATTTTTAATAGTTTTTGCAGTCTTTTCATAAAAATAAGCGGCTTAAATTTTACAAACCATCAAAATTTCAATCAAATTTGCATTTGTGGTAATCAATCATCATCACTCATCCACTAAAAGCCTTGCGTAATCAATGGATGCTCCCGTAGATGATATGATTAATATTTACTCATTCCTGTTACTACTATGAATACCTCTCATTATTATTATTTAAAGTAGTACTATTTTCAAAATTATTATTGTGTTTAATATTTTTAATGTTTATCTAGATATTACTGGGAAGTTGACCGTGTGGACCTCAAGGGTCGCACTTCGCGGCTTGTTTGATTTTAGATTATTTTATGAAATCATTATTTTTTTAGTTTGTTTAATTGCTGGGTAAATTTCGTTTTTTGCTCGCCTGTGGAGATATGAATCATCCTGTGTAGAAGTGCTTTTTGGCGCCTTGCGTTGTATGGTTTCCCTCCTCATCGTCGGCGTTTTAAATTAATTATTTTTGGAGGCTCGTCAACTTGTTTTTTCACGAACTCTTTCATATGTCTTGGTCGTGGTCCAGGTAATGGTGTTGGCTTGTAGCAAGGTGCCTGCGAGACTGCTGTTGGCACATATTTGTGTTTCTTGGGCTCTGAAGAGTGGTTAAGTTCCCTTGCTATGCTCAGGCAGCATCGCTCAAACACCGTATTGAAGTTGTCGATAGTTTCTATGTCGTGAATTTCTTCTTCTTCCAATATGTTCAGTTTTTCATGTTCTTCCAGTTGTCCGGAGCTTGCAGGATCGCCATGTAATGATACTGGTTTAAATGTTACCGCATCGTCGCTCTGTCGCTTACGTTGCCTATACTCCTCTAGGCTGATGCGAGGTATATCTCTAGAATATGACCTTTAAATTGTTATGGGCTCAAAAATTTCGGGTATACCTACAGGCAGTGAGTCTGCCACATATTTGGCGCAGAAACAAAGTTTCAGGCGGCCGATATGTCTATTTCTTTAAATTGCCGAAAACAGAGGCAATTTATTTTCTGCCGAACTAGAAAGGCAGTCTTAGCCCAGTTAACCAGAACTTAAGATCTTTGCCCTACCAGCGGCAATGTCGCTAAATAAAACAGCAACCTTAGTTTCTTGCTCGTGGATTAATGAGGATGAGCATAAGCCCAACTCGTTCTTTTATTCAAAATTGTTTCGTAAACTAATACATAATATATCCCTACTCTAAATAACTAAATTAATAACCAGAACCAATCACGCGCGCCGTGCTTTGGTTCTCACGGTAACGTATTTCCCCAATCAATATACATATCCCATTCGGTTGCAATCATGACCTACATTTATTGCACTCGAATGCTTATGGCCAGCAAAGGGGCATTAGCCCGTACCCAGAACAACATTAATTAGATCAGTATTTAAAACACTTGACCATATCTTCCAGTATGCATGAGTCATTGAGATGGGTCGTGTCTGAGGTCATAGCTAATTATCGATGCTCATATGTTGAGTACTCAATGAGTTTATCGAAAAGTAGTACATGTAAGAATTGTATGTATGATTGGTGGCTATGATGTTGTATGGTTTGTATATGTACTACATTGTATGTACAGTGTACCAATAATGTCTTCGTACATCAGCTATTTGGAATTCAAATGATAAAAAACAATGAATTGTTGCAACAAATTTGAAAAAGTTTTAATGCAGATTTGTTCATTAAACATTTTTATTTAATTTAGAAACAAAAACTAATCCATTTTAAATATTCATTGCAAAGTTATTAAATATAACGAAAACAAAGTCGACAATTTGCCTCCAATAATGTCTTCGTACATTTAAGCTTTCGCTTGCCCTTCGATCTCTTTGCTGACAGTTATTGATCATAATTAGTTCCCACTCACACCGGTTTGTACTTACAGTAAATAAGGGAACATAAATGTAAATTTCGTTGGTTTTGCTCAGTCTTAAATCGAAATAATGCCTGGTAAATACTTGTCGTTGAAAGAGCGTACACTTATATTGAATTTACACGTAAAAGAGCAAAAATCATACGCGGAAATAGCCAAACTACTATCGTGGAGCCGTTCTACTATCCAATCTGCAATCGGGCGCTTTAAATATGAAGGCTACGTAAAAAATAAGCCTAAATCAGGACGCCCTGCAATTCTCACTGATGCAGATCGGCTGCAAATCAGGCGTATGATTGCCAAGGATGCGTTCATAAGTGCACCAAAAAGTAGTGGAGAGCTCCTTCAACCCAATCGAAAAGACGTTCATCCAGAAACAGTACCAAAAGCCGTGATTGATGCCGGATTTAAGTCTGGTACACTTCGTAGGATGCCACTGGTAAGTGAAGTTAATCGAAAAAAACGTTTGGACTTCACTCGGCAATACCAAAATGCATCTCTTGAGTTTTGGCGCAATATTATGTTTTCTGATGAGTCCAAATATAACATTTTTGGGCCTGATGGGAGACTTAGAGTATGGAGAAACCCAGGAGATGCTTACAATCCCAAACACACCGTCAAAACTGTAAAACACGGCGACGGTGGCGTAATGATAGGGGGCTGTATGGCTGCAAGCGGCGTTAGAAACTTAGAAATAATTGAAGGAATCATGGATCATCGGGCATATATTGAAATTCCAAAAAGAAATTTGAAGCCATGTGCTGAAAAATTGGGTGTATCAAAAGACTTTTACTTTCAACAAGATAACGATCCTAAGCACATGGCTCATAATACTAGGATGTTCTTGGCGTACAAAACTCCACATTTGCTCAAAACACCACCGCAAAGTCCTGACCGCAATCCCATTGAGCACATGTGGAACATGCTGGAAAAAAGGAACAGGACTCATCATATTAGCTCGAAACCTACGCTGAAGCAGGCCCTTAAATAAAAATGCTCAATGAATAAATCTGCATTGAAACTTTTTCAAATTTGTTGCAAAAATGTATTGTTTTTTATCATTTAAGTTCCAAATAGCTGCTGTACGAAGACATTATTGGTACACTGTATATGTACTACAGGTGGCTATGATGCTACATGGTATGTACATGTACTACATAGAGATGGGAAATCTTGAGGAATCTACCAAAACCACTTTATTGCAGATTTATACAGATATTATCAAACCGAGAATAACGGGAGAGAAGTTGATAAAAAATCTCCGCACAATACCATCAAATTTATGACAATGTGTTCCGATTTCATCACGTGAAGTAATGTTCGTTAGAAAAGAAACTTTTTTCGTAAGCATCTCCATCAAGATTACAGATGATCATGGGGAACTGGTTAATTTCGGAATAACCATTACAAACACCCAGATAATGCTGAATTTTAAACGTTGGTAAAATACTATAAATATACATTCATCGAATATGTCTGAATAGTATTGACACGAGACATTTTCAGTCAAGGCAATGCATACTCATTAGATATGGTATTATCTTACTCAAAGTGGAGGATAATTTTAGATATTGGAGATTTTTATAGATCGCTACTTGTGTACCAGCGCGGAAAAGGAATCGCTAGTTTCTTAATTGGTTTGATTCGTTATCATAAACCAATGTTTATGGTGCAAGAGTTTTGGAAAAACAAGCGGTGAATACAGATAATCAGTACTGAAAGAAGTTTAGAACAAACCCCTCAGATAGGTGTAAAAAATAAAAGCAATGACCCCAAAAAGGAATAAATAAAAAGCTATTTGACAAAATGTCAAGTCGCGGAAATTGAACGACTAGAAAAAGAGCCAACTCCTTCACAGACATCAAAACGCTTATATGATATATTCGACAAATAACAGGGCACTTCATAAGGAGCGAAATACGTTATTACTCCGAGAGGAGACAAAAAAAGTATTTTTAGGTGAACAAGCGTGTTTCTTCGTGCTCAATAATTTTACAACTGCTTTCAATATCGATTTTACTAACTTTTATAAATTTCGAAAAGTGCTGACTAAATGCACATATTAAATTAGGTTGCATCTTTACAGGTGATTGCCTCCGGCGTGTGTTGAAATGCTGATCTGAGACTTGCTAGGCTCGATCGGCAAGATCAATGCGTGTGGCGTATGTGCTGATGGTGGTTTCGTCCTTGAGGTCAGTTGAATCAAGGCTATTGGGGTCAGCCGGACGTAACTCTTCCCCTCTTGGAGTGAAGTGTTGGGAACAGGAACTGCACTCCCGTAGTCTCTGTTGTTTGAGCGGAAGATCTAACACCTAACGTGTGGATCCTGAACTTGCGTATGATTTATATTGCGCCTATGATGATAACGAGTCCTGGAATAGCCGATAGCGTGATGGTAACTGTATATTTCTCGTTGGTGTATCTTCTCAGGAACTCAATATTGGCCGTAGTTTCGAAATTGTATTCTTCTAATGGTTTGAGGCTGTAATTATTTTTGCTGGTGAAATTTACATTATGGAAGGTTGTTATATGGATAGTGATGTCGTCCCAGAATTTAGCCGGTTTTCCTTCGTAAATAATTTTCATTTTATGAATTTCAGAAAGTTCTTCGGTTGTAAGGATTTGTTTTGAAATTATGCCTAATTTGGCAAGTAAAACTGCTTCCCCTATGTCAGATAAATGGTTATGAAGGATATCTATGTGATAGCTTAATTGGTTCAAAAATTGAATATTCTGGTGAAGACCATGTTCTCTTCTTATTTGATTGTTATTTAAGTTTTCGTTAAGTTTGAAGTATTTCGATATATTTCTTTGTCGAAAGTTTATGTGATCAGTGATATTTTTAAATCTTTGCATCATTTTGTTGTTGAAAAAGGTTTGGTGGTTATTTAAGTTCTGTAATTCCGTTTTTTGAGAAGTCACTTTTTTCAATTTGTTATTTTCCTTTACTTTTTGCTTGCTAAATCTAGGTGCTAGTTTATTTCTTCTATTTTCTTTCCTGCAAATGATTCCGTTATTTTCAAATTAAGTAGGTGTCTCTCTATTTAGGGATAGCTTATTCATATTTTTCTCAACGGCCTGCTGAAGTTTCTCTTTTATGCTAGGGTAAATCTTTTCCCGGTATGTAGTGAGTTTTTGTGGGAATTCGTGTTCATAATTGAATTCCAGGTTTTCGAGGAATTTGTATGTTCGCCCAGTAAAAAGCTCATCATGGGTGTTGTTAGTAGCAGAATGAATAGCATTGTTATATGTCATAATGGCCTCATTTAAGATGACGTCATGATCTTTGTCCGTTACTTTGTCGTGAAAAATGCGACAAATTTCCGTGAGGGTTGAGTGCGATCTTTCCACGGGGGTATTACTTGTGCTTTGAGCGAATGAGGTAAGATGTAGTTGAATACTGTATTGGGAGCAGAAATCTTTAAAGATGTTGGCGGCGAATTCTACACCCTGATCAGCGACTAAAATTGTTGGGGCACCGTGTAGGCTAATGAAGTGTTTGATTGATTTTATTATTGTCAAGCTATGTTGAGCAGATAGTGTATATGCAGCCATGAACTTTGAAAATTTGTTAATTATTGTCAGTATGTTTCTATGGTTTATTGAATAAACGTCGATGTGGACGATGTCTAAGGGTTTGCAAGGTGTTTGGGTTTTTTTCAAATTGGATCTTAGGAGGATTCCGATCATATTTCAAAAATTTGGCACTTTTCACAGTTGTTTAATGTTTTAGTGACCTTCGTTTTCATGTGGCGGAAGTAATATGTTCTCTCAAGGCGAGCTGTTTTTTCGTTTATTCCTCGGTGATTGTTTTTGATATGATAGTCATTGATTATTTGATCCTGCTTCTTTCACGTCTAATGAGATTATTGTACAAGGAATTAATTTGAAGATCGTTCTTATTTATTTATTTATTTATTTCATCTTACAGACTAGAAGTCCAATTACAAGACAAAAAAAAAGAAAATAAAACAGAAGAAAGTTAATTAAATAAAATGCGCTTTAACTGTAGCTTAAAAGTATAAAGTGAGTGAGGAAACGGACCAAGCTGCAAATTATTATGATTACGGGGGAGCCGCAACATAGGTGAATGGTAAAAAGTTTCTGTCCTCGCATATGGAACTGCAAATGTGTTAGCAGATCTGGCGGGTCGTTCTGAAATACGATAACTTAAGCAGTCTCGCAGGTTAGAATTTAAATGACGGTGGTGAACCCGAAACAGAAAACATTCATCTAAGAGGAGTCTACGGGAATTCAAAGTGGGAAGTTGAAGCATGGAAAGTCGCTCAGTATAAGGTATATAAGCAAAATTAAATTTAAACATAAGAAAACGAGTGAATTTCTGTTGAACGGATTCAAGGAGAGAGTCTAAATAATGGAATTGTGGAGACCATACTTGCGAACAATATTCGAGAATGGGTCTAACGAGACTAGTATATAGGTTAACAGAGGAGGAAATGTTAGAAAACAAATGGGAGTTTCTGAATACGAACCCAGAAACACGAGAAGCGCGAGCGGAGATTGCCGCAATGTGAAGCTCAAATTTAAGTCTCGGGTCGAAAATCACTCCCAGGTCTTTAATTTGAAAAACAGCTACGAGTCGAAGATCATGTAACATATAAATATGATCTATTGGACAGGGTTTTAAGGTGCAGGACATTTTGTGACATTTCTGGACATTAAGAAAGAGAAAATTAGTATGACTCCAAGAATCGACTGCGTCCAGATCCATCTGGAGAGCAATACAATCTTCTTCTGAGCGGACAACTCTGTAAATTTTTAAGTCATCAGCATACAGAAGACACTGAGATCCTAGGACAGAGGGGAGATCATTAATGTATAGGAGGAAGAGAAGAGGGTCAAGGATAGATCCCTGAGGGACACCGCTGGTTGAAAAGAAGAGAAAGGAAAGTGCACCAGATAGACTAACACGGCATGAACGAAAACTAATGTATGACTCAAGCCAAGAGAGTACTGGACCAAACAGGCCAAAGTGTTCTAATTTTTGAAGTAGAGCATTGTGATTGACAGTATCAAATGCCTTACTGAAGTCAGTGTAGACTACGTCCACTTGGAGACGATTGTCGAGAGCCTTTGCGACAGTATGGGTAAGTTCAAGAAGGTTTGTGCTAGTTGATTGGCCTGGAAGAAAATCATGTTGAAACGGGGATAATCTACAAGAAAGAGCTTGGTAGAGTTTATTATAGACAATACGTTCAAGAAGTTTGGGAAGACATGATAGTAACGAAATAGGACGGTAATTGCAAGCATTGGATGGGGAACCTGACATATGTACAGGGAAAATGTTAGCAAGCTTTCAAAAATTAGGGAAGACACCCGAGGATAAACTAGCGTTAAAATGTAAGAAAGTGGAAGGCATAATGAAGAGGATAAAGATTTGAAGAAAATATTAGGAAGCCCGTCTGGCCCAGGTCCTACGCTAGAGTCCAACGAATCAATCAACATTTGAATTTCAGTAGGGTTTGTGGAAATAAAATCGAGAATAGGTGGAAAGTGAAAAGGAATAACAGTAGCAGTATGTTGGAGAGAGGAGAGAGGATAAATTGAGGAAAAGAAGGCTGCAAAAATTTCGCAAATTTGTTCGGGAGTCGAACCCTGTTCACCATTCCATGAAACAGTACTGGGAATTCTGGAGGAAGACTTGAGGGAATTGATATAGGACCAGAACGGCTTGGTTTGGTTTGAGTGTAGCGAATTTTCGATACTTCGATACTTCTAGAGAAGAATTTAGAAAAGACTGTTTAATTGTTTTGAATGTTTCGTCGTCTGTAAATATGGCTGTGGTTCGGTTTGAAGGTAAATACCGTTTGAATAGCTCTCTTATGCTTTCCTCGCTGAAGGAATTTGCTCTGAAAGTGTGAAGTTGTTTATTTTTGTGTGCGACTTCAACAGACGATGAGGAGGGTCTTTCGGAAACTTCGAGAACAAATTGGAGATTAAATTCGTTTAAAGTGCGTTTGGAGATGTATATATGATCGTTTAAGTTTTCAACAGCTGAATGTATCGTTGCACAGGTAGATCCTATATTTGGCTGCTTTATTTTCCACGCTTTGTACGTTAGATTCTTCTTTTGAATTTTTTTTTGCTGGTTTTATACTACTGAGGCGTCTACATTAGAGTTTAGCTTCCCTGTTTTATGAATTGCTCGATAGACAAATTCTTTTAATTTAAGTCTCCAACGTATGAGTTTGGAGTAAGAGTCGTTCAAACTCATAAGCCATGACAGGGGTTGGTGATCGGTCACAATTTGGAATTGGCGCCCGCAGAGGTAAGGACGAAAATATTTCGTTGCCCAGACAACTGCAACAAGTTATTTTTCAGACGAAGAATAATTAATTTCTATGTCGATGAGGGTTCTGTTTGCATAGCAAAGTGGCACATCTGCACCATGCGAATGAATTCATAGTGTCCACTTTCCACAGTGAACGCAGTTTTCCCTACGTCTTGGGATCCAATTCGATCTTTTGAAATCCACTTGCTTAATCAATCGTCGAAAAGTATAAACATCTACCAAGCTTGTCCAGGATGTCATTAATGTTGGGCATTGTGTACTTATCGCTTATAGTTTTCCTATTTAATCGTTGGTAGTCTACTACTAAACGCCATTTTTGTTTATCGCTGACATCCTTCTTTTTTGGGATATTACAGATTGATGAACTCCAGGGTGAGTAGCTAGACTTTATTATTCCTTGCTCTAATATATTTTGTATTTGGGTCTGAACTTCCGTTTTATGCACAAACGGGTATCTAAATGATCTTGTTTAGATTTGTATAACATCTGCTGTTTTAATTTTGTACTTGATGGTATTTGTAAAAGTCAGGCTGTCTCCCAGATTACAGAAAACACCTTCGTATTCCTTGCATAAATTAATTATTTTGTTACGTTCTTCATCATTTAGATGAAATGTTCGAAGGAAGTTACTTATTTCGCAGGAGTTTAATGTTTCGGTGAAACTGTTATGAATGCTGAAATTATTTAGTTCGCAGAAATTCTGACTATGTATTCTCTGTTTCTGAGAGGCTGGTTCAAATATAATTTTTCATCGTAATCAGATCTTTTGATTACTTCGTCAATACTAGACCAATTTTTAACCAGGTAAATTACTTCGGAAATGGATAAGTTTTGTGTGATACTTGTTTCGAACAGGTACACTGTGTCATTTTCTACGTCCACTGGTAATTTGGCTAAAATTTTGAATTTTCAGTTACCGTGTATTCGGCTGATGCAAAATTGGGTTTAAAAAGAAGAGGAATGATTGAATTTTAGTTATCATTATTTTGTTTTCTAGATTAACTCTCGCTTCGAGGTAGTCTAGTCCTAAAAGACCGCCGAAATATTGATGAAATTTGAAAACATGATAGCTGCTTTAGCCATGTCGAATAAATTCAAAACTTATTTGCTTGTTCAATTTATGTTGGTTTAGGATCGTTTTGATGGTGATTGGACAGATTTCAATCGTATTCTCTGGATTCATATATTCGGAGCTTTTGAAAGAGGCTAAAGCACCCGTATCAATTAAAAATTTTAATGAGCGCCCAAATAGTGATGAAATGCTTATATATGGGAGTATCGATCCATGTTTGTTAATGCTTAGGTAATCGATGGGTTCGTTGAGGCTATTTGCGGAACATTTACGTTATTGATTGCATAGCATACGCTTTGTTCGGGTTGATTAAAATATTCATGTTCTGTTACAAGATTAGAATATTCGTGCTGTACCGCAGAGTCCTGTCTTTGTCTTATTTCCTCGTGTTTATAGTATCGTTCTAATTCTTGCAAGCTAGTGAATTCGGTTGAATATGGGTCCTCGTCAGAGGAGATACATTACATTAAATAGTTCTTTTGGAGCCAGTCTTGAGAATTCTGTTGGTCGGAAGGTGTTCTGGGTTTGTCGGACCTAGCTGAAATCCAAATATTAATTAATTCTTTAGATTCCAGCGTAGGCTCCGGGCCAGACGGGCTTCCAAATGTTTTTATTAAATCCTTATCCTCGTCATTATGCGTTCCACTTTCTTATATTTTTAATGCCAGTTTATCCTCCGGTATCTTCCCCAATATGTGGAAGTTGGCTAACATTTTTCCTGTACTCAAATCTGGATCCCCTTCCAATGCTTCCAATTATCGTCCGATTTCGTTACTTTCATGTTTTCCCAAACTGCTAGAACGCATTGTCTACAATAAAATATACGAAGCTCTTAATTGTAGGCTGTCACCATTCCAACACGGATTCGTTCCAAACCGGTCAACCAATACGAATCTCCTTGAACTTACCCAAACTGTTGCACAGGCTCTCGACAGTCGTGCCCAAGTTGATGTAGTGTATACTGACTTCAGTAAAGCATTTGACACTGTCAACCTGAATGTTCTACTTCTGAAGCTAGCTAACTTTGGCCTGTTTGGGCCATTACTCTCCTGGCTTGAATCCTATATCAGCTCGCATTCATGTCGTGTTAGTCTATGTGGTGCTTATTCCTCTCTCTTCCACCCTACCTCCGGTGTTCCTCAAGGATATATTCTGGGTCCTCTTCTTTTCTTACTCTACATTAATGACCTTCCCTCTGTCATAGCGTCTCAGTGTCTTCTATATGCTGATGACTTAAAAATTTACAGAGTTATTCGCTCGGAAGAGGATTGTATTGCTCTCCAAAGGGATCTGGACGCTATCGATTCTTGGAGTCAAACTAATTTTCTCTCCCTTAATGTCCAGAAATGTCACAAAATTTTTTTCTCCCTAAAGCCCAGTCCAATTGATCATATATATATGTTACACGATATTCCCCTTACGGCTGTTTTTCAAATAAAAGATCTGGGAGTGATTTTCGATACGAAACTTAAATTTGAGCCTCACATTGTGGCTATAGCCGCACGTGCCTTTCGGGTTTCCGGGTTCGTGTTAAGACACTCTCAGATGTTGACTGACATTTCCTCCGCCGTCAACCTATACGCTAACCTAGTTAGACCCATACTTGATTATTGCTCGCAAGTATGGTCACCACACTATCAATATTTGGATTCTTTGATTGAATCAGTACAGCACAAATTCACTCGTTTCCTTATATTTAAATTTAAAATCCCATATATGCCATATGAAGAGCGACTTTCCTTGCTACAACTTCCTACTTTGCAATCCCGCAGACTCCTTTTAGATGAATGTTTTCTATTTCGGCTTCACCACCATCAATTAAACTCTAACCTCTCTGATTGGTTAGAGTATCGTTTTACAGAACGCCCTGCCAGATCTGCCAATATATTTACAGTTCCATATGCTAGAACTGAGACTTTGTTCCATTCCCCGACGGCTTCCTCGTAACCACAATAGTCTGCAACTTGGTCCGTTTCCGTCCTCACTCTACATCTACAAACAAAATGTAAAACGTATTTTATGTAATTAGTTTTACTTTACTATATTTTTCTTTCTTTTTTGTTTATTTAATTTGTCTTGTAATTGGGCTATATTAGTCTGTAAGATAAATTCCTAATAAATAAATAAATTGTCTTGAATTCTGAAATTTTGAATACCGAGCATTTCCGGAGCCTACTTCCGTTGGTTCGGGTTTCGGTAGTTGGCAATTATTTATTCTTATAAGGTTATTAGTCCTTGTTACCTGAGAAGCAGGGTTTCGAGAAAGTGGTTGGATTGCTCGTGTATTTAATGCAAATGAGTTCAGAAAGGCTGGCTTGTTACTGTTGGATGGAGTAAATAGCTGTTTGGCCGTCGAGTTGTGTATACTGTTTTGTGATAAATATGCGGTGTTTTGTGCACTAGTTTAGAGAATAGTTGGACCAAACGCACTAAACCGTGGTTTGTATGAAGAGGTTTGTGCGCTGGCTTGAAAAAAATGGGGTTTCGTATGACGAACATTGGTAAGTTATTTGACTTAGGGTATTACAGTTCTATGCTATGCTCTGCTCGTTGATGCAGCAAGAAAATACTGAAGCTAAAATGCCTAGTTTCATTGCTTTTATCATGGCACTGAGAGGTTCTTTTAAACCTGAAAGGAAGGTGTTTAGGCACTTTGCACTGTATAAGTAGCGTTTTGCTTTAACTGCATTTGTGTACTCGTGGATCTGAATATAATTTGTCATTGCTGCCAAAGTTACAATAATTTTGCTGACGAAGCGTTCAGTGGGATTGCTACCGTGCTGGAGACCGTGAAGGTCTTTAATAAGTAAAGTCTCGTTGCGTTTATCGGCATAATGCAAAATTAAGTTACGTTTAATTTGTTCTGAATCGAGCTGTGTTTCATGCATATCTAGTATCTCCTTTGCCGGTCCGTTGATTTTATTCTGGATAAAACGTAACAAAAAGTTACCATATGCTGATCCACACGAGATTAGCAGACGGATTTCTTCAACATTGTTGAATTGAATTAAAAAAATGATTTCTGGTTCCAATTAAACTTTGGTAGATCTTTGATTGCATCGGGCGAGTTATCTATCCATCAGCGTCTGGGAACGAAAAATATGAAACCACTAAGCGTAACATTAGAAGCTTTGTGGAAAGTGCGAACCAAGTAAACGTGTAGGCGCTAGATCAGCAAAATTATGTTATAAAATAATCCTACGCATAATTACCTCATCAAATAGACCGATCGTGTATTTCAAATCGTATATTTTAAATTAAAGCTTAATTTTGTATTTTGCAAATAAAGTGTTTTTTTTTTAAAAAAAAGTTTCACGACATACTCGGACACGTAATTGGCGCAGTCGGTCAAACTTTAAATTTTTTAGTTAAGTCGAGAAGAAAAACTGAAAAGAATTTAAAGTGCAATGGGTGAGTTAATGTGAATGGATAAACCGCGAAGGTAGTCCACAGCACAATTATATAAACACCTTTAATCGTCTATATAATCGCGAAACCGCGAAGGTGCCGCGTAATTACGAGCAATCTTACCTTTGTTTGGGCGGACACATTAAGCCTAAAGTCCGTTAATAAGTCAGCTGAGGCTGGTTGATAGCCCAAACGGAAAAAGGTAGAATGTACCGCAAAAATAAAGAATAGTGAATATAGTGAAAAAGGAATTGTGCAGCGAAAGCAAAGAAGTGTGAACAATATTGTGAAAAAAAAACAGAAAGAAAAAGAGTTGTGAAGCAAATTCAACCTAGCCATTTGAACAGTGAATTAAGAGGAAGAAACCAGCAGTACATTCTAGTAGATGACGGAGTGGAAATCCAAACGAGATAAGTACTTTTCCCTGAATAGAAATTAACTTCCAGTAAAAATGGAGCAGCAAATACAGCAGTTGGAAGAGCGTCTGAAAGGAAGGGAAGGCGAGATTGCCCAATTAGCAGCAGCAATCCAGGAGTTAATGACGAACAGGAACAGAGAGAACTACGTAGAACAACTGACGGCAGCGTTACAACACATCGCTAATCGGGCATCAGCAGACCGCGGAGAGCAGATTCCAAAAGAAATTAAGCACATGGCGAGTATTACGGGAAGAAGTGAAATTTTAATGAATTCTTTCATCAGCGCTACGGAATTCTACTTCTGTATTATCGACGACGATGTGAAAAGGGCGGCCACCAGGACGACTTTCTACGAGAAAATTCAAGGAGCAGCAAAAGAAGCAGTTATAAACATCCCTGCACCAGACGAGTGGGAATCGATCAAGGCAGCGTTAAAACTTCGCTTCAAACCGGACACAGAACCAGCGGATATATACAGGAAAATCAATACACTTCGAACAAATACGGTAAGTGAATTAGCAATAGAAGTTCAAAAAATCAAAAATAGAACAGACGAGCTTATTTTGTTTTATAAAGGTGATTTGTTTATTGATTTAAGTAACGTAGACTCAATCCTTGTAAATAGCATAAAAGAAATGACACAAGGCGTGTTATTGGACAAAATTTACGAACTAAATTATTTATCCGACATTTTAAAAGTCATGCATTTCCGTAGATTTGAAGACTCTAGTATTAGACCAGAGTATAGAAAATTTAAAAACACTAATTCAGTGGGAAATTTGGGTGCCATTAGGAGAAAAAAAAATTCTTATAATGCAAAACATTTAGAAAATATTCCAACCCAAAGACAAAAGACTTTTGAAACTCCAGCTAATCGAAATTACGATAGACGAAACAAATACAGAAACCCAGATCATAACAGACGGCTTGACTATAATCAGAATAGTTTCGACCAATTCAGATTGCATAATCAAGTCTACAATAATTCTAGTCAGTATAGAAGAAATTTCTTTTCATCAAGGGATCAGAATCAGCCTTACAATAATAACTTTCACCGTAATAACTATAATAGATCACAGCAAACCAGGCAGAGTTTCGCAAATCCTCTACGAAACTTACAACAACCTCAGGAAAATGCAATGGAAATTGATAATGTTGAACTCAACCCCAACCAATTTTATAGGGTCCAGGGTTTTCCCTAAAGGGAATGTGATTCCGAATATCAACCAGAATCAAATTTTATTAGTGAACACGAGGGACAAGAGTTTTTTATAAACTAGCCTCGGATGAACTTCCACTTATACATATTACTATTAATAAAACGAAATTTAAAGCTCTCATAGACACGGGATCCTCTCTTAGCTTCGTAGATGAGAATTTAAGTAATTTTACCAAAATCCCAATCAAACCTCTGATCTTTTCCACTATCACAGGAAAAGACTGCATAAAACATGAAATTCACACACCAGCTCCGATTGAGTTTAAGCTCCCGTCAGATGCCTATGTTAGATGGAAAGTTAGAAAGTTACCGAACCGAAAATACAATTTCATAATTGGAATAGACTTATTGGACAAATTAGGCACCTTAATTGACATTGAAAATAAAACTACTACACTAAATGGGCAGGATATATCATTCACGAACAATCCATATCAAATTAAAGAAATATGTGTGTTAGAAGCAGTAGAAAATGATTATTTAAAATATTTAAAACTAAATCATTTGAGCCCAAAAGAATACAAAGAAATCGTTAAACTCGTGAAGAAATTTGAGGGAATATTCTTTAAAGGGGGCCATAAGCTCACAAGTACTTCAAGTATTCAGCACGAGATTAAAACGACGACGGAAAATCAAATTAGGTCACGGCTGTATAGGTACCCGCCTAAACATGAGCAGGAAGTTAAGCGACAAAAAGCCGAAATGGAGAGGCAAGGAATTATAACAAAAAGCAACTCTAAGTGACTTATGAATGACATTTTTAGAGACTTTATTAATAAAACCTGTGTGGTCTATTTAGATGATATCCTCATTTTTAGCACCTCATTGCAAAAACACATAGAATCCTTAACGGACGTGTTAAAAACCCTTGAAGCGCATCAACTAAAGGTGCAAATCGATAAGTGCAATTTTATGAAAAAGGAAACGAGTTTTTTAGGCCACGTTATCACAAAAGACGGCTTAAAGCCTAATCCAGATAAAGTCACCATAATTGAGAATTTAAAACTTCCCAGATGTGAAAAAGAAATTGAACGCTTGGTAGGTATGACGGGTTATTACCGCAAATTCATTAAAGACTATGCGAAAGTAGCCCAGCTCATTACCAAGTATCTTCGAAAAGGCGATAAAATAAATGCCACGGACCCCAACTATGTAGATGCTTTTGAGAAATTGAAATTCTGATTAGTTCTCACCCAATTCTTCGATTTCCTGATTTCAGCAAATCATTTCAACTGACCACCGATGCGTCTAATTACGCAATAGGCGCCGTTTTGTCACAAAATGGTCATCCTGTTTGTTTTGCATCAAGGACATTGAATACGCACGAAAGAAACTATGCTGCCACCGACAAAGAATTTCTCGCTATTATGTGGTCGGTAGATTATTTACGGAAATAAATTTAAAATTTATACCGATCACCAACCAATCAAATATCTACATGCGAAATACAAGGGTAAAGATCTTTCACCCCGCCACCAACGCTGGCTATTAAAACTGGGGGAATATCAGTTTGAAATCGAGTACGTCAAAGGGAAAGAAAATCATGTAGCCTATTTTTTGAGCCGCATCCCACACACGAAAGAATTCTGTAAGGAGACTGTGAATATTGAAGATCGCACCAATTCCTACTCAGATTTGCAAGTGCTGGTTAATAAAGAAGATGTCACGATGGCAACGAAACACTCGGAGAGGAGGAACTTCTCGATCATATTGCAATAAATGAAGAAATTGTTAACAAATATAAAACCCAAATAATCTTGACAAATAACAAGACCCACGAAATCGAGATCGTACATAAAAACTAATTATTTATATAGCCGAATATAATTTTGCCAATTTGGGTGATATCCTCAGGAAATATATTAAAAAGGGAATTACAGCCATTTATTCCGAGCTTCCAGACACTAAATATAATGTGATGCAAGAAAAAATCATTGAAATGTATTCTTATGATTCACAGATTAAATTCATCAGATGCTCATTCAGAGCTATGGATATTAAAACAGAAGTTGAAGCCATAAAGCAAATCTCTTTGTATCATGTCAAAGAAAGTTTTCACTCAGGCATTCAGGAAACATTTAATAAACTAAAGAACAAAATTTATTACCCCAAATTAGCTGAACTAATACAAATTGTTATAAACCAATGCGATGTGTGTCAGGAGGTGAAAAACGATCGCAATCCTATTAAGCCCAAGTTCCTTTTAACGGAAACACATCAACCAAGTTATTCATGTTGATTTATACTTTATAATGAAATATTGTTTCCTTACCGCCATTGATAAATTTTCAAACTTCGGATCGGCTTACTATCTACCTCACCGAAATCACATAACGATCATTGAAACGCTAGAGGAACATTTCGCGAAAATAGGCAAGCCTGATAAAATAGTCGCAGGAAATGAATTTAATGCAATCCAAATAAAAGAATTTTTACGGGTTGAAGGTGTTACCTTGCATCTAACAAATCCTCATAGCCACACAGGTATCGCAGATGTAGAAAGGATGCACAACACTTTAGCCGAGAAGTTTAGAATCATTACATTCAAAAAGACTAAGTTCTCAACAAAATAAACTATGCAGCAGGCAATAAGAAGCTACAACGAGAGGTTTCATTCAGTTCTAAAATGTTCTCCACATGAAGTACAAAACAGAAAAGTTGACTTTGATAACATCAGGAAAAACTTAACTAAAACAAAATAGAAAAATATAAACAAATTCAATATAAATAAATAACACTACGAAGAGGCTAGAACAACAGGGTTTATAAAAAACTATAAAGCAGTCCGACAAAAACATCAGCCAAAATATAGGAAAGCAAAACTAGCGAACGTCCATCCAATTAACATCAAAAGAAAACCCAAATATGCTGATAATAATGAATTTATTAATTTTATCCCTACATGCGACGAAAGGAGAATAATAGAAAATACTATTGATGGTGGACCCCAACAAGAAATTTTGATTTTAAAATTTAACATAAATATAACCCGGCAAGATATCAAAACATTAGTAGGCGAAAATTGGCTCAATGACAATATAATTAATTTTTATATTAACCTCCTAGTAGAACGCAGCAAAGAACCAGCTGATGGGGGTATGTCAAAAATATATTCCATGAATACCTTTTTCATACCACGACTTAGAAACTCTGGTTACAATGGAGTTCTCAGGTGGACTCGTCAAGTAGATATATTTTCATCTGACCTTTTATTAGTTCCTGTTCACGTAAATAGTGCACATTGGTGCTTGTCAATTATAAATTTCAAGGATAAAACAATAAGGTACTACGACTCATTAGTGAACCCAAATTCTCCTGTATTAGAACTATTAGCAGAGTACCTCAAAGAGGAGTCTCTTGATAAACGAAATGCAATATTCGATGTGTCTCTATTAACTCTAAAAAATGTAACAGACAGTCCACAACAAACAAATAATAGTGACAGTGAGGTATTTACCTGTATGGTTGCGGAATGCTTATCTAGAAATGGAAAAATCTATTTCACGCAACAAAATATGCCAAGCTTACGGGAAAAAATGATTCTCGAAATAGTTCAAGGAAAATTAAATTAAATTAAGTTCATTCTTTTCTAAATTCTTAAATAAATGAAACAAAACATTTATTTTAAATTCAAACAATATTCAGTTACTCTGGATCCTATTGATGACCTGTTTCTTCATACATCCGGCCAAAAGCTTATTGAATGTACATAACATTGCAGAACAGACGGGATTCGTAAAAATCCAATTGGACGAAACAGAAATAGTGACTAAAACGAAAATAATATTTCATGTAATAAACACGCAAGAAATTTTGAAATTAATCAACGAATTTAAAAGTAACGCAGACAAGTTAGACGATAACTACAAAATTTTGCTAATGATAGAACTGGATTATTTGACAAATCAGGTTAAAACTCTAATACCTAGAAAGACAAGACAGAAACGAGGACTCATTAACCTCGTTGAAACAGCACATTAATGGCTCGTTGGAACGATGGACGACCCAGACAGACTAGATATTGACGAACATCTCAAAACCGTAGACGCAAATAATCACAATCTAATCTCGACTTTAAACGAACAAGTGGACATTAACAAAAATTTTAAACAAACATTTTGGCAACTCAGAGACGTCATCAATAGGGACCGGGAAATTATTCTAAACAAAATCAATAATCTTTCTAGTAACACTTTGATCAATAACATTTATTACGATCAAATGTTTAAAATTCAGATCCTTAGAAATAGAATCGAGCACATTCACGATAACATAGCTTCCGCGAAATATGGCATGTTGCACCCAAATTTCCTTATTGATGAAGAGATCAAAAAATATGACATTAGTTTAAGTAAACTTCCATACATTATGGTCTGACAAAATCAGAAAATGATCTTCTACTATTTGCAATCAAAATTCCGAAGGAACTTGCGAAAGTACAATTGGATGTAATATTACCTGTACCAAATAATCAATCGAAAGAAATTGATTCCCCAAAAGAAATTGTTTTTGAGTTTAAAGAATCCTTAGTCACTATTTCTCAAACATAAAGAAAAAGGTAGTAGTGACTACTTCATAATTACTACTGTTTGTAGCCATTTTAATTTCTAACTGAATAAAATATATTTTTCTAGTATAATCTATTTCACTCCCGATATCACTTTTTCCACTATTTGATATTTTCTCGTATATTTTTCCTCACTTTAATTTGAATTAATGAACTTACTGAATGACATTAACTTTAGAATTTTTTTGGAAACTTGTTAAAGCAGTTGTAAAAACAGAAGTAGATGTTCAATTTATATGCAAATATTCGTAATGAGAATTTTCATTTCGATATGAATTTTTCGTTTTTTTTTCTTTATGTTGTTGTGGGCCGGAAACAAATTTCGCGGCAACTTTGGTGAGTCGAATTCTCGTCCGACCCATCTCCAACGGGCTGACCGGCACTCGAAGGCATCGACCGATCCATTTGGAGCCAATTTAGATCCTTGTCCGGGAGGTCGGGATGTAACGGTGACAATCTTACACCGAAATATTTGTTACAGACAAAAACATATTTGTAAAGCTGTTATATATACATTTGTTCATAAATGTTGTCTATTAAGGATGCATATATTCCATATTCTCTTCGACAAAGCGTTATTATTAATGTGTTTATTAATAACACTAGCATGTGTGTTTTCTGCAATATCACCATGAGTTTTCCAGAATAAGCTGGATACAATTTCTTTTACTGAATTGTCTACTTCATTATCGTATTTATAGATTCAAAATGCAATTTGTTACTGAGTCGTTGAGTTTTTTTACTACATACGCCGAAATTCGTCAATAGCACAAATCACATGTGCTCGCTTTTTAAGAATTTCTTTGACTTTGTGACGCTACAACCATTTGAATATTGTTTAGAGAATATTTGTTGGCTCCTTAAGCTTTAAAATTGATAATAGTGCACATTCGTTTTGTTGCCTGACAATTTTCTAAATTTTAACAAGAGGTGTTTTCGCGACTGATTCAAACATTTCGTTATATTTTGTTTTGCCATATGCACCGTTTTCAATTTGTTACTTTGCAAAGCCCTAGTTTTATTGAATTCATGACGTCGCGTTCGTGAAATGTGCGAGCGAAAAAAGGTAACGATTTTTTAATGGGTTTCCCTCCCTCTGTCTTTATACCTTTATTAACCAGAAGGACAAAACAGCTATGATGATGGGATTCTTTTGTAAATAACTCACATACATGTCTAGAACTCACATACCTGTTGTGAAAATGCATTTAATATCATGTAGTCTAGTATAATTAGCATTAGTTGGTTCGTACTGTTTGGAAATACTTCAGGAATAAAGCTTATACATTCTATATTCTTACAGGGCATATGTGCTGGTATTCCATGTTTCTGAGCATTCCACCAAGTAATTTTCTTCACTGATGGTCGTATCATCGCACAGTTTGTAAGAAGATTTTCTACAATAAGCCATCGCACCATTAATATGCATCCTGCTTATGTTGATTCATCAAATGTGGTTTATCTGCTGTCAAAAGTTTATAGGAACCCAAAAGTCACTTTCAAACCTAAATATAAAATCAGTAATCGTGTTTGTATCACCAAAAGCCAACATTTCTTTCCAAAAAGGTTCACCAAACTGGTTGACAAAGATATTTAAGGTGACGGAAGTAAGGAAAACAGTACCAAGCATATACTTGCTTGAAGAATATCATGGTAATATCATCGAAGGAGGTTTTTATGAGACATAATTAACAAAGGTACCCCGATGTATATCTTGTGGAAAGGATTTTCAAATGTAAGAAGATCACGTGTTTGTTAAATGGCTTGAGTAATAGTTTCCCATCTTTTTATACAGGTGCGTGGAGAAAACAGAAATACGGAAGTATAGTCCAAAATGAGACACGTCCACTTTATAAACATTAAAAACAATTTACGGACATTCCAAACAAAGATTTTCTTTCTTTTTATGCCACCAATGGTTGCATGCAAATTTCTATGCTTTTATGCTTGTCCCACCTGAGGGTCCGACATTTGGATTGAAAGTTTGATTCTCCAAGTATCGGAATGCATGTTAGCAAGATCTTTTGGTGCTGTCGCACTTGGCGCAATTTCGAATGAACTTTACTCGTGCATTATGTGTTACTAGTCGCTCCAATGTGTTTGGGTATCGGTGCAATAGTAGTCTTAATAAAATGTTTCTATTATCCCCGGAAGTAGATGAACGCTTAAAGGAGACAGTTGAGAGCGCTAGTACACAGACTTTGTTTGACAAAACCATGAATAAGATATCGGACAATAAGCACCAAAATGATGAAGCAAAATGGTATCAGTACCGGAATTTGCTGATACAATTTTTAAATGCAAGACGAAGAAAAAATACTTTTATGGAAATTAAAGCGAAAGACCGCATGGATAGGCAAAAATATAAGAATTTGAGTGAAAGCGAGAATTGCCTGCTGCTTTTAAGTGACGATTATCAGCAAGTTGAATAGCAAAAAGGCTAAAACATGCTTCCCAAATAAGGAAAAGGGTAGCTGATTCATTTATAAGAACCAGCAAGGACTAAATGATAATAACCGCCGATGATGGTAGAACGCAGTATACAATTCCAGCGGATATGAAATGCAATTAGATGCAATAGATGATAAAAGTTCTGTGGCGTCAGATTTCGATGAAGTATGTCGAAAGTCTGGTAAGCATTCTATATTAAGACCCTCTCGTCTAAACCATGATCAATTTGAGACTGACATCCCCTAAGAAAGCCTGCTTGACAAAATGAACGGTTAAGATTGAAGACCGAGCCTAGTTCCAGAGTTAAAAACCTGAATTGGGGCAGAATTTAAAAACGCTTGTAAACATAGTAGATGACGAGTTCTACGTGTGTCTCTAGAGCAACAGTTCCCTAGGCATTTACTCTGACTGTACGCTATCATCTTTCGAAAATATATTACCGAGTGTGTGTAAGTTTACCGGCAATCGGTATGTTGGAATAACGGATATCGATCTAATACAACGTAAAAAAGAGAAAAGCAAATCAGGTAGCAGTAAAATTTCTAAACTTTCTATACCTTCTGAACATGTCAGTGTTACCGAAGTATCGCAACCTTTACCAGTTGAAAAAGATTCAAAAGCAATAATCGCCAAAATTGTTGGATTGTAAAAGTATCGTGTTCGTTTAAGATTGGATTTAATCTAATTATTTGCAAAGGTTATGTTATAAGGCAAATAATATGAACTTTTTATCATTTCTTTCGTAATTTTTCTTAGCAATTAGACCTGACTATTATAACTATTATCTGACCGAAATTATACAAATAATGTTCGATCGTATCGAAGATAAAGATGAAAAGGTAATCTCCGACATTAGAAGTATTACAGAAGATAGAGATTTTCGCATACATATTTATCAGTCCAAAAAGATTGCTGAGAAAATTTATTTAAAGTCAGATGCAAAATTTGAATCATTTCGAGTGCTTATAGACTACATAATTGGATTGATACCAAAAAAAACCCACAATGAATTATTACAGATGGTTGTTCAATTTATTTATCCGTCAAAAGTTTAAGAAAGAAACGGGATAAAGAAGGGGCTATTCAACCGACCACCCATACATTTCATCTGAAAGATTATGGCGTGAAGATTAATGAAGAGCTGCCTATTGCGTCATCGATTAACATAACAGATGTCATAGCCCTGTTACTAAGCGGAATAGAATTTAATGGCGAAGAGCTACTTGATAAAGAAAAGCCATCCGGGACCACAACATATCAATAACGAAAGCAGGAGTTTAACAAAATTGCCTCAGCAATCCAAGCATCTATATCCCACACCGCTAGAGAGTCTAGCACTGAAATATTACCCAATAAATGGGGTAAAACTGAGTTTCACACCATTATTAACATGTCATACAAAAGAGCCGATGGTTCAAATGCTACAACTCCTGTTCCAATAGAGATGGATAGAGCCTATAATATTGCTGAATTCATCGACACTCTCCTTACAACACCCGTTAAGAAACGCGACCTCGAATCGATCGATGCAATAATAAAAGAATCTTTTGATAAATCAATAATGCTGGACAGTATAAGTCAGTTGGAAAAATCATAGTCTGTACTTGAAATAAGAACACATCGTGACACACCCAACAAAGCTATTGATGATTGTGTAGCCGAATATAATTTTGCCAATTTGGGTGATATCCTCAGGAAATATATTAAAAAGGGAATTACAGCCATTTATTCCGAGCTTCCAGACACTAAATACAATGTGATGCAAGAAAAAATCATTGAAATGTATTCTTATGATTCACAGATTAAATTCATCAGATGCTCATTCAGAGCTATGGATATTAAAACAGAAGTTGAAGCCATAAAGCAAATCTCGTTGTATCATGTCAAAGAAAGTTTTCACTCAGGCATTCAGGAAACATTTAATAAACTAAAGAACAAAATTTATTACCCCAAATTAGCTGAACTAATACAAATTGTTATAAACCAATGCGATGTGTGTCAGGAGGTGAAAAACGATCGCAATCCTATTAAGCCCAAGTTCCTTTTAACGGAAACACATCAACCAAGTTATTCATGTTGATTTATACTTTATAATGAAATATTGTTTCCTTACCGCCATTGATAAATTTTCAAACTTCGGATCGGCTTACTATCTACCTCACCGAAATCACATAACGATCATTGAAACGCTAGAGGAACATTTCGCGAAAATAGGCAAGCCTGATAAAATAGTCGCAGGAAATGAATTTAATGCAATCCAAATAAAAGAATTTTTACGGGTTGAAGGTGTTACCTTGCATCTAACAAATCCTCATAGCCACACAGGTATCGCAGATGTAGAAAGGATGCACAACACTTTAGCCGAGAAGTTTAGAATCATTACATTCAAAAAGACTAAGTTCTCAACAAAATAAACTATGCAGCAGGCAATAAGAAGCTACAACGAGAGGTTTCATTCAGTTCTAAAATGTTCTCCACATGAAGTACAAAACAGAAAAGTTGACTTTGATAACATCAGGAAAAACTTAACTAAAACAAAATAGAAAAATATAAACAAATTCAATATAAATAAATAACACTACGAAGAGGCTAGAACAACAGGGTTTATAAAAAACTATAAAGCAGTCCGACAAAAACATCAGCCAAAATATAGGAAAGTAAAACTAGCGAACGTCCATCCAATTAACATCAAAAGAAAACCCAAATATGCTGATAATAATGAATTTATTAATTTTATCCCTACATGCGACGAAAGGAGAATAATAGAAAATACTATTGATGGTGGACCCCAACAAGAAATTTTGATTTTAAAATTTAACATAAATATAACCCGGCAAGATATCAAAACATTAGTAGGCGAAAATTGGCTCAATGACAATATAATTAATTTTTATATTAACCTCCTAGTAGAACGCAGCAAAGAACCAGCTGATGGGGGTATGTCAAAAATATATTCCATGAATACCTTTTTCATACCACGACTTAGAAACTCTGGTTACAATGGAGTTCTCAGGTGGACTCGTCAAGTAGATATATTTTCATCTGACCTTTTATTAGTTCCTGTTCACGTAAATAGTGCACATTGGTGCTTGTCAATTATAAATTTCAAGGATAAAACAATAAGGTACTACGACTCATTAGTGAACCCAAATTCTCCTGTATTAGAACTATTAGCAGAGTACCTCAAAGAGGAGTCTCTTGATAAACGAAATGCAATATTCGATGTGTCTCTATTAACTCTAAAAAATGTAACAGACAGTCCACAACAAACAAATAATAGTGACAGTGAGGTATTTACCTGTATGGTTGCGGAATGCTTATCTAGAAATGGAAAAATCTATTTCACGCAACAAAATATGCCAAGCTTACGGGAAAAAATGATTCTCGAAATAGTTCAAGGAAAATTAAATTAAATAAAGTTCATTCTTTTCTAAATTCTTAAATAAATGAAACAAAACATTTATTTTAAATTCAAACAATATTCAGTTACTCTGGATCCTATTGATGACCTGTTTCTTCATACATCCGGCCAAAAGCTTATTGAATGTACATAACATTGCAGAACAGACGGGATTCGTAAAAATCCAATTGGACGAAACAGAAATAGTGACTAAAACGAAAATAATATTTCATGTAATAAACACGCAAGAAATTTTGAAATTAATCAACGAATTTAAAAGTAACGCAGACAAGTTAGACGATAACTACAAAATTTTGCTAATGATAGAACTGGATTATTTGACAAATCAGGTTAAAACTCTAATACCTAGAAAGACAAGACAGAAACGAGGACTCATTAACCTCGTTGAAACAGCACATTAATGGCTCGTTGGAACGATGGACGACCCAGACAGACTAGATATTGACGAACATCTCAAAACCGTAGACGCAAATAATCACAATCTAATCTCGACTTTAAACGAACAAGTGGACATTAACAAAAATTTTAAACAAACATTTTGGCAACTCAGAGACGTCATCAATAGGGACCGGGAAATTATTCTAAACAAAATCAATAATCTTTCTAGTAACACTTTGATCAATAACATTTATTACGATCAAATGTTTAAAATTCAGATCCTTAGAAATAGAATCGAGCACATTCACGATAACATAGCTTCCGCGAAATATGGCATGTTGCACCCAAATTTCCTTATTGATGAAGAGATCAAAAAATATGACATTAGTTTAAGTAAACTTCCATACATTATGGTCTGACAAAATCAGAAAATGATCTTCTACTATTTGCAATCAAAATTCCGAAGGAACTTGCGAAAGTACAATTGGATGTAATATTACCTGTACCAAATAATCAATCGAAAGAAATTGATTCCCCAAAAGAAATTGTTTTTGAGTTTAAAGAATCCTTAGTCACTATTTCTCAAACATAAAGAAAAAGGTAGTAGTGACTACTTCATAATTACTACTGTTTGTAGCCATTTTAATTTCTAACTGAATAAAATATATTTTTCTAGTATAATCTATTTCACTCCCGATATCACTTTTTCCACTATTTGATATTTTCTCGTATATTTTTCCTCACTTTAATTTGAATTAATGAACTTACTGAATGACATTAACTTTAGAATTTTTTTGGAAACTTGTTAAAGCAGTTGTAAAAACAGAAGTAGATGTTCAATTTATATGCAAATATTCGTAATGAGAATTTTCATTTCGATATGAATTTTTCGTTTTTTTTCTTTATGTTGTTGTGGGCCGGAAACAAATTTCGCGGCAACTTTGGTGAGTCGAATTCTCGTCCGACCCATCTCCAACGGGCTGACCGGCACTCGAAGGCATCGACCGATCCATTTGGAGCCAATTTAGATCCTTGTCCGGGAGGTCGGGATGTAACGGTGACAATCTTACACCGAAATATTTGTTACAGACAAAAACATATTTGTAAAGCTGTTATATATACATTTGTTCATAAATGTTGTCTATTAAGGATGCATATATTCCATATTCTCTTCGACAAAGCGTTATTATTAATGTGTTTATTAATAACACTAGCATGTGTGTTTTCTGCAATATCACCATGAGTTTTCCAGAATAAGCTGGATACAATTTCTTTTACTGAATTGTCTACTTCATTATCGTATTTATAGATTCAAAATGCAATTTGTTACTGAGTCGTTGAGTTTTTTTACTACATACGCCGAAATTCGTCAATAGCACAAATCACATGTGCTCGCTTTTTAAGAATTTCTTTGACTTTGTGACGCTACAACCATTTGAATATTGTTTAGAGAATATTTGTTGGCTCCTTAAGCTTTAAAATTGATAATAGTGCACATTCGTTTTGTTGCCTGACAATTTTCTAAATTTTAACAAGAGGTGTTTTCGCGACTGATTCAAACATTTCGTTATATTTTGTTTTGCCATATGCACCGTTTTCAATTTGTTACTTTGCAAAGCCCTAGTTTTATTGAATTCATGACGTCGCGTTCGTGAAATGTGCGAGCGAAAAAAGGTAACGATTTTTTAATGGGTTTCCCTCCCTCTGTCTTTATACCTTTATTAACCAGAAGGACAAAACAGCTATGATGATGGGATTCTTTTGTAAATAACTCACATACATGTCTAGAACTCACATACCTGTTGTGAAAATGCATTTAATATCATGTAGTCTAGTATAATTAGCATTAGTTGGTTCGTACTGTTTGGAAATACTTCAGGAATAAAGCTTATACATTCTATATTCTTACAGGGCATATGTGCTGGTTTTCCATGTTTCTGAGCATTCCACCAAGTAATTTTCTTCACTGATGGTCGTATCATCGCACAGTTTGTAAGAAGATTTTCTACAATAAGCCATCGCACCATTAATATGCATCCTGCTTATGTTGATTCATCAAATGTGGTTTATCTGCTGTCAAAAGTTTATAGGAACCCAAAAGTCACTTTCAAACCTAAATATAAAATCAGTAATCGTGTTTGTATCACCAAAAGCCAACATTTCTTTCCAAAAAGGTTCACCAAACTGGTTGACAAAGATATTTAAGGTGACGGAAGTAAGGAAAACAGCACCAAGCATATACTTGCTTGAAGAATATCATGGTAATATCATCGAAGGAGGTTTTTATGAGACATAATTAACAAAGGTACCCCGATGTATATCTTGTGGAAAGGATTTTCAAATGTAAGAAGATCACGTGTTTGTTAAATGGCTTGAGTAATAGTTTCCCATCTTTTTATACAGGTGCGTGGAGAAAACAGAAATACGGAAGTATAGTCCAAAATGAGACACGTCCACTTTATAAACATTAAAAACAATTTACGGACATTCCAAACAAAGATTTTCTTTCTTTTTATGCCACCAATGGTTGCATGCAAATTTCTATGCTTTTATGCTTGTCCCACCTGAGGGTCCGACATTTGGATTGAAAGTTTGATTCTCCAAGTATCGGAATGCATGTTAGCAAGATCTTTTGGTGCTGTCGCACTTGGCGCAATTTCGAATGAACTTTACTCGTGCATTATGTGTTACTAGTCGCTCCAATGTGTTTGGGTATCGGTGCAATAGTAGTCTTAATAAAATGTTTCTATTATCCCCGGAAGTAGATGAACGCTTAAAGGAGACAGTTGAGAGCGCTAGTACACAGACTTTGTTTGACAAAACCATGAATAAGATATCGGACAATAAGCACCAAAATGATGAAGCAAAATGGTATCAGTACCGGAATTTGCTGATACAATTTTTAAATGCAAGACGAAGAAAAAATACTTTTATGGAAATTAAAGCGAAAGACCGCATGGATAGGCAAAAATATAAGAATTTGAGTGAAAGCGAGAATTGCCTGCTGCTTTTAAGTGACGATTATCAGCAAGTTGAATAGCAAAAAGGCTAAAACATGCTTCCCAAATAAGGAAAAGGGTAGCTGATTCATTTATAAGAACCAGCAAGGACTAAATGATAATAACCGCCGATGATGGTAGAACGCAGTATACAATTCCAGCGGATATGAAATGCAATTAGATGCAATAGATGATAAAAGTTCTGTGGCGTCAGATTTCGATGAAGTATGTCGAAAGTCTGGTAAGCATTCTATATTAAGACCCTCTCGTCTAAACCATGATCAATTTGAGACTGACATCCCCTAAGAAAGCCTGCTTGACAAAATGAACGGTTAAGATTGAAGACCGAGCCTAGTTCCAGAGTTAAAAACCTGAATTGGGGCAGAATTTAAAAACGCTTGTAAACATAGTAGATGACGAGTTCTACGTGTGTCTCTAGAGCAACAGTTCCCTAGGCATTTACTCTGACTGTACGCTATCATCTTTCGAAAATATATTACCGAGTGTGTGTAAGTTTACCGGCAATCGGTATGTTGGAATAACGGATATCGATCTAATACAACGTAAAAAAGAGAAAAGCAAATCAGGTAGCAGTAAAATTTCTAAACTTTCTATACCTTCTGAACATGTCAGTGTTACCGAAGTATCGCAACCTTTACCAGTTGAAAAAGATTCAAAAGCAATAATCGCCAAAATTGTTGGATTGTAAAAGTATCGTGTTCGTTTAAGATTGGATTTAATCTAATTATTTGCAAAGGTTATGTTATAAGGCAAATAATATGAACTTTTTATCATTTCTTTCGTAATTTTTCTTAGCAATTAGACCTGACTATTATAACTATTATCTGACCGAAATTATACAAATAATGTTCGATCGTATCGAAGATAAAGATGAAAAGGTAATCTCCGACATTAGAAGTATTACAGAAGATAGAGATTTTCGCATACATATTTATCAGTCCAAAAAGATTGCTGAGAAAATTTATTTAAAGTCAGATGCAAAATTTGAATCATTTCGAGTGCTTATAGACTACATAATTGGATTGATACCAAAAAAAAACCCACAATGAATTATTACAGATGGTTGTTCAATTTATTTATCCGTCAAAAGTTTAAGAAAGAAACGGGATAAAGAAGGGGCTATTCAACCGACCACCCATACATTTCATCTGAAAGATTATGGCGTGAAGATTAATGAAGAGCTGCCTATTGCGTCATCGATTAACATAACAGATGTCATAGCCCTGTTACTAAGCGGAATAGAATTTAATGGCGAAGAGCTACTTGATAAAGAAAAGCCATCCGGGACCACAACATATCAATAACGAAAGCAGGAGTTTAACAAAATTGCCTCAGCAATCCAAGCATCTATATCCCACACCGCTAGAGAGTCTAGCACTGAAATATTACCCAATGAATGGGGTAAAACTGAGTTTCACACCATTATTAACATGTCATACAAAAGAGCCGATGGTTCAAATGCTACAACTCCTGTTCCAATAGAGATGGATAGAGCCTATAATATTGCTGAATTCATCGACACTCTCCTTACAACACCCGTTAAGAAACGCGACCTCGAATCGATCGATGCAATAATAAAAGAATCTTTTGATAAATCAATAATGCTGGACAGTATAAGTCAGTTGGAAAAATCATAGTCTGTACTTGAAATAAGAACACATCGTGACACACCCAACAAAGCTATTGATGATTGTGTAGGAAACAATTTGATATATATTTTTATACGGATATCATTAAACCAAGAATAACTGGAAGTAAACTGGTAAGAAATATACAAGCAATCCCGCTGGGGAGTTGTGATAGCGTTTTACGATTCGATCATGTGGGGTACTGTCCACTTGAGAAACTTTTTATTGAAAGTGTCTCAATCAAAATTACAGACCATCACGGTGAGCTAGTCAACTTTGGATTTAGCTTTACTCCAAATTTCGTCATGCTTCATTTCAAACGAAGGTAAGATTCTATAAATATTCGCAAGTTCGAAATATATACATAGTTTGGATACACAATTTAACACACCTCTATGCTAATGAGATGAATTCACACACACACTTTACTACCTTGCCCAATGTGGGAGTAAACTATCTGACATTGGAGAATTTTATCGGTCGCCACTTGTGTACCAACGAAGAAAGGGTTAATGGTAGTTTTGGCAGTGGATTGGTACGCTACCTTCAACCATTATTTCTGTATTATTATTCACGAACTAAGTCACAATTTAGTTTCAAGGCAACGAGATTCTCATCTCGTTGGTTTCATTGGACGTTAAGTCCTGGGACGAGGAAATAAACCCGTTGATCGTGTAGACAAATTAGGTTCGGCCTCTACTTGCCCAGACGGTGATGGCTGCTGGCAGGCCAGCTCTGTTCGGCGCGTAATGTCGTGGGTACGATTGCTTAGACCAAGTCCTGAATCCCATTTTCGAGACATTCAGCCATCTAAATTGCCCGATTTACATGTTCGACAAAAATAGTCCTAAGAACTTCATGTGAAACAACAAAACTTTCTGAGGCTTTTCACTTTAAGATTATTTTCATGCGCGCATCGACAAATAACCGCGAGTTCAACAACGCCAACCTGAGAGGTAATCTAACACCTACGTTACCAGTGAAATACGAAAAACGACGGAAAATCAGCGAAAGTGAAACCGCGCGTGCAAACTAACTCTCGGGCGGCTGAGTCACTGCTGGGCCGGAAGGAGACGTCACCGGAGGCGTGCCGGACATCGATGTAATTGTCCGAGCCCTCCCTGCCTTAGCTTAACGGTAGGTAGGCAAGTGTAGCACGCTAAGCCCCTTTTATACTCACCACTGCCGAGCTCCTGGGTCCGAAACCAAGAGGTAGAAAAATCGCTGGAACTCTCGTTAAAATTCCTATTTTTTAACTAATTTTTTTCTGTTGTGGTTGGGTTTGTGATTTTTAAACAAACTTTCTTCTCACAATTCATTAAGACTTTCGTTTTTCCATAAATTATTTAGTTCTTCTGCACATTGTTATACATTGTGTGACTCACATAATCTACTCCTTGTAGACGTCTATAGTTGGGTGGCTTGCTGCATCGTCGTTTGGTCGTGAAGATTCAGAAACTGTTTGCCGGCGGAGCGAGACCTCCGTGTGCCGTCCTCCTTTTCATCTTCCCACAGTTTGCACGTGGTGCGTTTCGAAGAGCCATTGCAGACGGACGGTATCCAAAACGGTCTCCCTCGCACTACGTGATTCAGCCCAATTGCGTATTGGGAAAAGTTCTTGGCCGACCAAATTGGGACCACAGCTTTTTTTCTTTTTTTTCTCGCCGCTCAATGTCTTAGTCACGAGCCCCCCAAAAACAGCGAGGTGCTTCGCAGCTCCTTTGGTCCGACACCCGATAGCACTCCCAAATGCGAGATATTCACCACTCTTATTGCCTGCATGCGATTTCTGAACGGGCCTCGTCCACGTAACGTGCACAACTCGCGGGAACTCGTGTGAGCGAAAAGATTGCAGTTTAGATGGGGCACGGAAGATGTTGCGAAATAACTTTCGTAACCTATTTCAGGTAACCCACTTCGCTTCGAAAACCGGTGTCGGGAGTACCCTAGGACACGTCCTCCTCCAAAGAACGGCACCCAACCCCTCCTCCCATTCCCAACCAATCCGGCTCCTTGCTATCTCACCGTGGTGGATGAGGTGAGAACGTTCTCGGTGGTGAATTTTTTCGATCTGGCTTTGCGCGAGAAAAATTTGAACTCTATATAAAAATTTGGAAAACAAAGCAAGATGTTACAACACAGGTCAAAATGCAAGTGCTCACGAGCATTCTTGCCTGAGATCAACTATGTATGTCCAGAAATTCTTCGAATGAATGGTGTCCAGGATCTTTCCCTTTTCGTCTTCAACCTTGTAACAAGCACCCCCGATACACTCCACGATTTTACATTTACGAAATTTGGAGTCTAGTTTGGCGTTGTAGTGGGCTGTTGCGTTGCTTTGTGCGAAATTACGCATGTATGTGGTGTCGCCAACCGGACGGGGCTCCCGGAATCAAAGATTGTATGGCCTTGCCTGTCCCTGGGATGCCTTCTCCAAGTGAGTCTTGACCTGGTGCCATATGAGTTCTATCCTCTAATGTGGTCTCAATTCGATGGTTGGTTCGCGGTGGATTTGTAAGTAACGTAACAGTGTATACGAACTACCGTGTCCTATCATATTTCGATCGAAGACCACTAAATACGGGGAGAGCCCCAGGTAGCCGTGATGAGAGGATATAAATGCGCAGCCGATGGCAGACAACCGACGATCCCAGTCACGCTGACTTGGGTGTACATAAGCGCGGATTGCGGCCAGGACGGACCGGTTGACACGCTCCGAAGCATTCGCCTGCGGAGCATACACGGCCGTGTAGGCATGTCGGATCCCGTAGTCCTGGAGCAGCTGGTTGAAGCCTTTGGACTTAAACTGGGGTCCATTGTCCGGAACGATGGATTCTGGAACACCGTATGTATGGAATACGCGTTTTTCGAAAAACTCGGCTATTCATTTGGTCGACGCCGTTCAAAGTGCTTCCAATAACACAATTTTGGACAGATAATCCAGGACTACAAGTATACACGTATTGTCAGTGGAAGATCTGCGATATGGGCAGAGCAAGTCCGTGTACAGGTGCGGATTTGAGTCTCATGGGGCACGGAGTACTTGATTGGGCGGTTTTGTCTTTTTGCAGACTTTGCAAGCATCTATGTACCCGGCTACTTGATGTTTTATTTGCGACCAATCGAAATACGTTTTCACACGCTGCAAGGTCTTGCCGATTCCCCCATGGGAGCACATAGGGTGATTGTGTGCCCTTTTAATCAGTTGTTCGGTAAGCGCGCTGGGTATCCACAGCTTTCAATCGTTTTGATCTAACGATACGTGGGCGGTTGCATGCTTACAGCACCGCTACACGGATCAATCGACAACCTGCATGTCTAGTCATTGTTGCTGCTCGTTCTTAACCTGTTGTATTATATTCGTGTACTCAACCGACCCAAAATGTGGAGCAGTGAGGTCTACCTCTTGGAGATCATCTCTTACTTCGGCTATTTCGTTCCCTTCTAGGGAATGGGAACGCGATAACGAATCTGGCACCGTATGTTGACTTCTTTTTTGGTGGAGAAACCTGAGTTTGAGGCCCTGATCACAATACCCACCTTGCTAGGCGTCCATGTAAGTCCGTGAATGTCATCAGCCATTGCAAGGTCAGTCACGACTTAAAATTCCTGGCCCTCGACATAGGCACGAAATTTCTGAAAGGCAAGAACAGCGGCGAGACACTCCTGCTCTGAGACGATTTAGTTCCTCTGAGCAGCGTTAAGCTTTTGGGAAATGTAAGCCACCGGTGCTTCACTACCGTCTTCAGTCTTCTGCATAATCACCACTCCGACACTATATTGACTTGCGCCACAATGTGTGACGAACAGTTTTTTGAAATCTGGGCTATGCAAAACTGAGGCGGCACACAAGCTGTTCTTACGGGTTGCAAACTCGTTCTCGTCTCATGCAAAGGACTTTTTTTGGAAAGGAGTTTTGTGAGTGGGATGACTATCTCGGCAAAGCCAGGCACCAAAAAAACGGTACCAACCGCACAAGCCCACGAATCGAATTGTTTAACGGTTTGCGGCCGTGGGAAGTCTTTGATGGCCTCCACCTTTTTGGGGTCGGTTCGTATGTTGCCTTCGCCGATGATGTAGCCGAGATACTTTTCTTCTCGCATGAAAAATTTGCTTTTTTCTACATTGATAGTCAAACCAGCTTTTCTCATAGCTGCGGCAACTTCCAGCAAAACATAGATATGTTCGTCCAAGGTAGTGGTGATAATCAAAAGGTCGTCCAGGTAGACGAATACCTGAAAGCGTGAGTGTGCTGGAATCACTTTGTCCAATAGTCGTTGCATTGTTTGCGGTGCATTGCACAGTCCGAACGGCACGGTAACAAAGTGTTAAAGGGGCCGGCCAGGCACGGTGAAGGCCGCCTTATCCTTCGAGGCCTCATCAAGTGGTATCTGCCAGAAGGCATACTTTAGGTCTAAGCTGAATATGAACTGTGCTCTCGGCAGCCGACCTAGGATACCGTCGATGAGGGGTGAAGGATAGGTATCCTTCACTCATAGGCTCCTTGTTTACGGCTGCGGATCAGCTCATGGACCTTCATCTCAGACATTCCGTCACCAAACCGCTGCCGCAAGGCATGGCGAAATGCGTACCAGTCGCTGTCCACGCCACTACCACTCCACCACTTTCTCCACCAAGTGCACATGTAGGTGCGGGCACAGTAAATCGAAGCTACCTGTTAAGGTCGTCCTCGGTAAAGTCTGAATTTGAAATATAAATTTATCCACCGATAAAGCACCGCTGCGCCCGCTGAACTTCGCGTTCCAACTCTGAATTACGGTCACAGCGCGTTCCAATGAAAGGTAAGAGGACTGAATTCTCCATCCATAGGCATCTTGCGGCCCTTGGGGAGGCCCTCTTTGTTGCGCTTGTGAGAACCTCTCCGAATACGTTTGATATCCCGGGGTTTGCTCCTCCCGATTGCGGCGAGCCAGTTCTTGTTGTACCCCTTGCTCGATAAATCGCTAGGCAAGGGATATACCTGCTGCTGCGTAAGTATTGTCTGGCTGCTTCTTAGGCGGACTCTCACAGGTGCGAAGTCAGTTATATTAGAAGGATCTGTTAGGTTACCCGATAATCCCTCATCTTCATCCCTTGCTTGGCTGGACGAAGCCTGTAATCGAGTTTGATAGCGGTTTTGTTTTGGCTAAGCTCCCTGTATAGGTTTAAGGATGGGTGCCTGCATTGCTCCTTCTACTGGAAGGCCTGCCCCTCCTTGCTGATCCCGGTCTGCAAACAGCTTTAGATCGTGCGGTTGACACGTCTTCCGGCACAAGGGACAACTCTGGTGGCTGCTCAACCACTTCTCCATGCAGGCAGTGTGGAAGGAATGCAAGTATCGTGTTTGCACCCAGGTTTCGCCTACTGTGCCTTCTTCGGAGCAGATACTCTAACCCGCATCTGATGCCATGTTGCTACCCTTCAGGCAATGAAAAAGCGACATCAAAATATGGGTTCACAAAAAAACGTTCGTAATTATATCTCTGAATAGCTAAGTATCGACGAAAAGGAAGGTTGTGTGTGTATATAAAGGATGTGAAAGGTGTTTATGAAATGCGAATTATATATAGTATATAACTGCCGAGTTATATATCTTGTTACTACTGAAAATTTGAGTTTGGAAGGTTTCACGAGACTTTCCTGTGCGATTTCTCCAGCCTCAACAAAAACCCAGGGTCTTGGCAGAGGTAAATAGCCTCCTCTCTCCGAAGAGAGTGCTCATTTAGTTGATTACAAAATTTATTCCCGACAAAAAAAATCTCTAACTTTACCGAGGCGAGTGAGCAGGCAACTCCGAGCTGCCAGAAGAGCGGCCGAACGCACGGCGCGATTGAGCACTCAGTACTTTGTGTTACAGTGACCCCGACATCCCGTGTACGCGGCTCACTATACCTAAACCGCATTTTAAAATGTAGGGTACTCCCAATACATAAAGGCAAAGGACAGGCCGGCTTTTTTCACGAGACCAAGTCAAGGCGGGTATTACCCACCAAGCTGGTATTCTCAAACGAAAGAGACAACCCTCTTTGCGAGTACAAGTACTCAGGACAACACGTTGGGAGTCCCTTTTGCGAACAAAAAAATATTAAGAAGGAGTTTTGGAAGACCCGCACTTGTATCGAAAAGCGGCATGAGCTATTACTCATGAAGTCCAAACACTCTGCGATTGGGTAGCCATAAATTGAAATTCTGGATCGTAAAAGTTCTATGTCCAGTCAGTGAACTGACTGGAAACAAGTTGTTGGGGTCCCACGTTGGGCGCCATTGTATAGGCATTTATTCACGAACTAAGTCGCAATAAAATTTCCAGGCAACGAGACTCTCGTCTCGTTGACCTCATTGGACATTAAGTCCTGGGACGGGCAACCCATTGGTCGTGTAGATAAATTAGGTTCGGCCTCTACTTGCCCAGACGGTGATGGCTGCTGGCAGGCCAGCTCTGTTCGGCGCGTAATGTGGACCGGAGGCGCACCGGACATCGATGTAATTGTCCGAGCCCTCCCTGCCTTAGCTTAACGCTTGCCAGGTAGGCAAGTGTAGCACGCTAAGCCCCTTTTATACTCACCACTGCCGAGCTTCTAGGTCCCCAAACCAAGAGGTAAAAAAATCGCTGGTACTCTCGTTAAAATTCCTTTTTTTAACTCAGTTTTTTCTGTTGTGGTTGAGTTTGTGATTTTTAAACAAACTTTCTTCTCACAGTCCATTAAGACTTTCGTTTATTCATAAATTATTTAGTTCTTTTGCACATTCTTATACACGTTCTAATTAAATTCCTAATTATTTTATATATTTCTTTTTCATCGCAGTTATAATTTTTTGTTATTCTCCTATACTAAGCGTCCAGCCTAAAGTTATTCATTATCATTAATTGGCCTCAATATTGTTACCATTAATTTCATATATTTATTTCAAATTTGTGTGTTCGAATGTTATTCAAATTTTTGCAACGTTCTCAATGTAATCTTTTTTCACATGGTCGGGAGTTGATTCTGCAACAACCATTACTAACTTTAAATATCTTGTTTTAATTACTTTTACAAGGTTTATAGTGTCGTTTCATATTCTGGCTATTCAATCGTGATAATTTACCGGTGAAAAACAATAAAACTAACTCTTAAATCAATCAGTTTCTATTATAATTGCTAGTCAATGGTGATTTGTTCCTTCGAACTTTTTTAATTCGGATATTTACAACACATTACTGAACGGCGAGATGCGATTGGGTGGTTGGTTGGTTGGTTGGTTGTAGTGGCAGCCCCCTTTTATCCAAAGGTAGCTCACTTAGGCCACGAGAGGCCCATTGTGATACCACAGAATATAAGGGCGGCACTAGAACCTGCGGGTTGACGAGAACCATCCAGATTCTCGAATAAAGCCGGCTATGCAGCCAATGTCCAAATCGGCTGCTTCCGTGAGGTTGTCTAGGAAGGGTGTGCCCAAGGTTTGCATGCGCTTCCTGGACAGCGCCGGACATTCACACAGAAAGTGTTTAATGGTTTCTTCCTCTTCCTCTGATCTGCAACTTCGGCAGAAATCATTGAAAGGGACACCCAGTCTTTCTGCGTGTCTGCCGATCAAACAGTGTCCCGTTAGTACGGAAACGACGGAACTCAGGGTGTCGCGGCTTATGTTGAGGAGCCGCTTGGTGCGTTTGGAGCACAGTGCGTGCCAAGTTTGCCTGGTTGTGCTACAGGTTTCTTCGAGCAGCCAGGCCCTATTCGCAGCCTCCACGTAGTGCTGCTTAAAACCTAGCTTTATGGAAGCTAGAGGTTGGCCGACTTCGGGGTTAAGTGTATATTCCTGAAGCTCGGTGCCAGCTCTCGCTAAGGCATCTGCTTCGCAGTTTCCAGGTATATCACTATGCCCCGGTACCCAACAAAGAATCACTTCACAGTGAAGCGACAACACGTTCAGTTGTGAGCGGCATTCCATCGCAATTTTAGATGAAGTATACACGCTGGATAATGATTGGATGGCAGCTTGACTGTCAGAAAAGATGTTTAAATTTCTTGTGGAAATTTTCTGACTTCTCAGCCAGTCAAATGCCTTATAAATCGCAATGACCTCTGCCTGAAAGACGCTGCAGTGGTCTGGTAATCGGAAGGATAGTTTCAGGCCTAGCTGTTCTGAGAACACGCCACAGCCAACTCTTCCCTCCATTTTTGATCCATCGGTGTAGATGTCGACCGATTCCTGTATCCCATCTCTTTCTGTGGTCCAATCCTCCCTATTCGGGATGACTGTCCTAAAACCATGGTGAAAACAGGGAATCGGAGATGCAAGGTCCACTTTCCCTGACTTTGGCCCATCCCTCCGTAGTATTGTGGAGTGACCAAAGTTATCCTCATGCCATAGTCGCAGAGCTTTTAATCGAACAGCAGTGCACTTGGCCTGCTGTCTCGTAAGTAGCTCTGTCGGAAGCCAATTTAATAGCATAAATAATGCCTTTGTCGGGGTAGTCCGTAGAGCCCCGGTGATTGCAATAGCCGCACTCCTTCTGACCTTGTTCAGCAGGTTTACATTTGATGCTTTCGCCATAGCAGGCCACCAAATAACTGCGCCATACAGAAGGATTGGTTCCACTATCGCCGTATAGAGCCATGATACAATTTTGGGTTTTAATCCCCACCTTTTCCCAATAGCTCGTTTGCAGCAGTAGATTGCACATGCAGCCTTGCGTGCTCTTTCTGCTGTGTTTGCTTTCCATGCGAGTTTAGAGTCCAGAATTAGACCTAAATATTTGACCTGATGAGATAGGTTGAGACTTATCTCCTCAAGCTTAGGTGGGACAAATCGTGGAATTTTATACCTTCTTGTGAAGAGCATAAATTCCGTCTTTTGCGGGTTGATCTTTAGACCACACTCTTTGCTCCATTTGGTAAGAATACCTAGGGCAAAGTTTAGTCTTTCCGATAGGGTGTTAACAAATTTTCCCGATATTGCTATTGCAACATCGTCGGCATAAGCTACGACTTTGCAGCCAGTCGCTTCTATTTTTGACAGGAGTTCATCCACCACTAGGTTCCATAGAAGGGGTGATAGCACCCCACCTTGTGGTGTGCCTCTGCAAACCCTCCTTCGTAAGGTACTGTTTCCCAGCGTGGAGTTGATGTTCCTGCTGCTAAGCAGTTGACCGATGAACCCTATCAGGTTGTCATCGGCATTGCTTTCCCCGAGTGCTTTGCCAATAGCCTTATGGCTGATATTGTTGAAAGCCCCTTCGATGTCTATAAAAACTGCTTGCGTGTATTCCTTAACGCTTAGCGATTTTTCGATATAGCTGGTGAGCGAGTGAAGAGCTGTTTCAACCGATCTCCCTTTTGTGTATGCGTGCTGCGCATTAGAGAGTGGCTTCAGAATAGCTCTCAGATGGATCTCTATCAGTCGCTCCAGAGTTTTTAGCAGAAAGGAGGTGAGACTGATAGGTCTGTAATCCTTAGGTGAGGAGTGGGATGTTTTACCCGCTTTAGGTATGAAAACTATTTTTGCTTCTCTCCACTGCTGTGGAATGTAAGCCATCCGTACACATGCTTTGAAAATGGCGCTCAGCCATGGCAGTGCTATATTGATACCCTGCTGGATCTCAATAGGTGAGATGTTATCCATGCCAGGATATTTAAAGGGTTGAAATGAGCTGATTGCCCAGCGTAGGAGCCTGTCATTTACAGGCACAGTAGTTGGCATGCAATCCGAGAGCGTGTGTGGATCCGCTTTATCAGCCACATCATCACTGCCCGGGAAGTGCGTATCCACGAGAACAGACAGAGTCTCGGAGCTGGATTTCGTCCAGACTCCATTTGCGTCCTTAACGGACCCTAGAAATGAGGGGGAGCTCGTCATGACTTTACGCAGGCGACTGACATCTTTGGAGTGTTCTATTTCTGCACAGAAGCTTCTCCAAGAGGTGCGTTTAGCCTTTCTGATAGAGGATTTGAACTCCTTCAGTTTTGTTTTATAAGAAGACCAGTCGTTAGTTTCTTTAGCTCGGTTGAAGGACTTCCTACATTCCTTCCGCAGCTCCGCAATGTCACTATTCCACCATGGGGGCTTGTACTTCCCTCTAGGTTTCGTTGGACTACATGCAGACCTTGCTGCGTCATTGAAGGCCAATGTAAGGGTCCCAACGGCTTTCTCAAGACCGGGTGTGTCTGCAATCTCTGGAGGTCCGCCTTCTAGCGCGGACTCAAATACCGATTGGTATTTGACCCAATCCATCCTCCTTTTGTTAATGAAGGTTGGATTTGTCGGAGGGTCAGATGCCAGATCGAACTTTATGTATAGGTGATCGGAGAACGAGCACTCTTGTGATACGTGCCATCCCTTGATAGCTTGGTTCAAGTGCTCGTTCGTCAGAGTGATATCCAGAACCTCTCTACGGCTTGCCGTAATGAAGGTAGGATCCTCACCTTTATTAGCTAGGGCTAAGTCATGCAATAAAATGAATTCAAATAGTGACTCACCCCGTTTATTCGTGTCGGTGCTACCCCAGATGCGATGATGAGCATTGGCGTCCGCTCCGACTATTAAAGGGATGCCTCTTGCAGTGGCTTCCCTTGTAAGCCTCTGCAGGCTAGTTGGAGGTGGCAGAACATCATGCGCCATGTAGCAGGAGACAGCCCAAAGGGGTTTGGACTGTCTTTCCACTGCTATCGCAACGGTGTCCTGGTCACTGAAATTATACAAGGTTAAAAACTTCAAGCCTTCCTTTACAATTATGCAAGCTCTCGGTTTACCTGCTGTGTTGAAGGATACTGTGTTATATCCTTTCAAGTTGAGCCCGCAAACCCGGTTTCCAACAACCCAAGGTTCCTGGGCCAGTATTAGCTCCTCTCCTTTTTGGGCCAGGTGGAGGAGCAGTGCGGCGGATGCTGCCTTGGAGTGCTGGAGGTTAATCTGCAGAAACCTCAGCATCGCGACACAATGTTTTATCCGCCTCCTCGTCAGATAAGGACATCTCCTCCTCCTCGACCAGGTCGAGGGATCTGAGAAGGTCCCCAGCCAACCCCGCAGTGGAGGTGGTGCTTCTTCCGTCATCGGAGAGAAGATCTGACTCAGAGAGGTCCACGGTCGGGTCTACTGATGCTTCCACAGTTCCCTCGCTTCCACTCTCCTTGCTCGGTTCCCGTACTGCCTTCCCAGTACGGTCCTTGCGATATACTCGCAGGGTGATAGCCGAGAAACCGTAGCTAATCACCCCGCACTTCGACTCCAATGGAGCTAGCGACTCCTCGTTCAAGATTATTAGAGCCTCTCGCTGTCCATTGCTGGGCTCGCTAACCTTAGCTACCTTCCAGTTTTCCACCGGGAGGTCAGCATTGCTGAGCTTGATTAGCTCAACAATTTCCTCCGGTGTGGATGGCTCCGCTGGTATCCACGCCCTGGACCGAGGCCTATTCGGGATATCTTCCCTGGAGACAGCGTCCAGCTTTGCTCCAGGCCAGACTTCTCCCACTCTACCTATAGCCTGCTTGTAAAGATCCGCTGAACGTTGATCTGTACAGGCTATCAACTTAACGTGACCCTGGTACCAGCCAGCATCACGACAGCTTGGTGGAGGGCCAGGATTTGCCTCAAGTATGGGCTTGTACACCCGGAGAAGCGCGATTTCCACCATCTTCCAGTTTGACGGTGAGATGGTGCCATCGCTACTGCTTCTGTCGATAACAGCCCATACCAGGCTTTCCTTGGCAGCTTCACTAAAACTCCTGCCCTTAACAGGATTGGGTGAGACCAGTTTTGGTCTTTTACTAACCGGCAGTTGAACGCTCGGTTGAATTGGGGCAGACTCATTAGATCTGCATCTTTTATGAGTTGCCTCTTTCTTCGGAATAGAGGCTTTGTAAGCCTCTACCGTGGTGGTTGCCCATTTCAGGGAGATTTTATCCTTCTGGGAAAGACCATCCGGAGGTAAATCTTTCAGCCTTTTCAGGACTTTGAAGGCGGACCTTCTGTCTCTGTAAGCCGTAACCGAGGGGTTTTGTTGCTTCTTAACACCTGAAGTGGAAGCGGTGTTGGAGGGCGCTCCGGAAACAGTGCGGGCCAGCTTGTTCGCCGTTACCTTGGTGTTACCGCTAGCGCCAGTAGGCTTGACTGAGGAGGTGCTTGCCCCTGGCATAGCTGCCTTGGTGCATGCATCCCTCGAAGAAGTAGGGGGTTGGCTGAGTACCGCGGTCTTCTTCCCACTAGAAGGACGCGTCACCTTCGTCCACTTCCCTTCCGGGCCGAGTGGATCTTCCTTTTGAGTTTTTGAGTTTAAATTCATTGCGATTTGGGTCCCCCCTCACAGCCGCTATCTCCACTCGTTGTGCAGTTCCCCTGAGACCCCATGGTTATCTATGCCGAAGCAGGGAGGCCATGCGAGGGTTGGCACATTCCCTTATGAGGAGATGTGCTCAGAGCCGGGCCGGGGACTAATCAGGAGTCCAAACTCAACTGAACCTACACGGCCAGACTAGTGGCGACGAGTTTTGAACGTACCGTGAGGCCTGCCAGGGTTTTACCGGGACGGAGGCAGCATTGGCATTAGCCTGAAAGCCATTTCCGCAAGATGTCACTCTTGCGTACTCAGGTGACAGAATACCGCTGCTACCAGCCCAAATCATCAGATATAGTCGTTAAGACGAGAGAGTTGTCCAAGAAAACAATCGAAAGTCGTGCCGTGGTAGATCATTTAGCGTTACCCAGGATGCACCACGAGGAGGCGATCTACCCTACATCCCTGCGATTGGGTGAAAAAAAAAGAGGAAAAAAAAAACCGAGCAGCAAACAATTGTACGAAAATTACCCCCCCCCCTGAAAAATGCATATTAGCTTATATGTTGAATTTTGTTATAAATATGGAGGAGATTAATTGCTACAAACAAGAAAGGAAATTATTTATACTTTAAATATCCAAAAAGTGAGTCATAGCAACTAACACTATTCACCTGAACTTAGTACGTGATCTATTTATTATAATTTTTATATCAAATTAGTCATAAAAACGTGATGTCGATTCATATATAAATGAAGCAGAAACTACCTTAACTGAAAACAACTGAGCGCAAAACTTTAGCTTATATTTTTGCCAACATATTTGACGCATAATTTCTGACTTTTAATTGAATTCGAAGCTATTAGTTTGGTCATTGTATGACTTACATAATCTACTCCTTATAGACGTCTAGAAGTGGGTGGCTTGCTTCATCGTCGTTTAGTCGTGAAGATTCAGAAACTGTTTGCCGGCGGAGTGAGACCTCCGTGTGCCGTCCTCTTCTTCATCTTCCCACAGTTCGCTCGTGCTGCGTTCCAAAGAGCCATTCCAGACGAACGGTATCCAAAACGATCTCCCACGCACTACGTGATTCGGCCCAATTGCGTATTGGGAAAAGTTCTTGGCCGACAAAATTGGAGCCACAGCTTTTTTTCTTTTTTTTCTCGCCGCTCAATGTCTTAGTCACGAGCCCCCCGAAGACAGCGAGGCGCTTTGCGGCTCCTCTGGTCCGACACCCGGTAGCACTCCCAAATGCGAGATGTTCACCACTCTTATAGCCTGCATGCGGTTTCTGAACGGGCCTCGTCCACGTAACGTGCACAACTCGCGGGAACGCGCGTGAGTGAAGTGAAGATTGCAGTTTAGATGGGGCGCGGAAGATGTTGCGAAATAACTTTCATAACCTATCACAGGTAACCTACTTCGCTTCGAAAAGCAGTGTCCGGAGTTCCCTAGGGCACGTCCTCCTCCAACGAACGACACCCAATCCTTCGCCTCATTCCCAACCAAACCGGCTCCTTGCTACCTCACCGTGGTTGATAGATGAGCACGTTTCCGATGGAAAATTGTTTCGATCTGGCTTTGCACGGGAAAAAAATTTGAAGTCCATATAAAAATTTGGGAAACAAAGCACGATATTACAAGCTTGAGGCAAACAAGTCGTCGAAACAGGAAAGTCTATTTTTAAAGTGGCAGGAAGCAGACCGCTGAAGCAGGTACTAAAGGAGCATGCAAAATCTGTAGTGCAAGAATTAGCCCAAAAAGGTATAAATACAATCTTTTATAAAATGGAAGGTAAAGGTAGGAGATTAGCTATTAAACGAGCTACCCGTTACACAGGTAAGCAGCTGAAATCAGTGCCTAACTGTAGAAAGGGAAAAAGTGAGAAATTTATCTTCGAACAAGACTCAGAAAACTATAAAACGACAACGACAATTAAGAAAGCGTACATTGGATATATATGACAAGTAGATAATACCATCACAATGTAGAAATAATGTATGAAGTCTGAATTGGATATTTTTGCCTCGCCACCGATTCAAAACCGTATTCTGAAGACCGAAGAGGTTGCTTACAAACCCATTGCATCACTGGACAATTCTTCGGTGTTGGAATGTGTCTCACTTGGCCATGGGGATGCATATTGTCACCTATCCAGTATTTACTTACGACTCAAGGTGCAAATGATTTAACTTAAGAATGGTAAATAAGAACTCTTCACCGGGATGGAGAATTTTAAGAAAGCTGATGGGGGTGAAGTCGTAGCTGCTCCCGTTGGTGTACCTATCAACCTCATGCATTCGTTTTTTAGACAATGTATTGTACAATTGAATCGCAAGCATATACCTCAGAAAGACAACAATTAACACTATCGCGTCTATATTGAAAATTTACTGAACTTTGGTAAAGACTCTGCATCAACTCATCTCGAATCAGCCGGTTGGTATCTAGAATGAGATGGAGATGATTGACGACTCAAGACCTGGTGGTGGTCCTACAGAGTTCAATGAGGGTTATCTTAAAAGTTCTGCAATGGAAGAAAAGAGTAACGTCGTGGAACAGCACTCTGTTAAACGAGAAACTGGTGGTATAAAAGCAATGTGAGAAAGTCACATATCCATCAGTTCTCTATTCCAGCTCTTTAGGTAAAATGGGGAACCATTGATAAGATGTCTCGCAATAAGAGAACTCAAACCTGTAATACGATTGACCAAAAGCTGCAAAAGAAGAAAAAGTTGCCTGATTCACCAGAAATTGATAGTTTTAGTATTAATGACGCCATGACGAGTTTCAAAGAGTCAAAACCGAGAACGAAAGGAGTATCCAAATCTCAAGTTGCAAGTGAAAATGTCCTACTGAATTACACGTATTATCTGGATGACTGTCATTTTCGTAAAATTATGCTTGGATTTGATTCGAGCACATTCCAGGCCAAAATAATCTTCGACAATCACGGACGATTCCCGCAACCCGTGAAATACAACCAATTGATATTACTTTGCATATACATCGATGATTTGACGAAAACAGTAGTGACGAGTATCCTGAAAACCAGCTTGGACTGCAGAAACGCTATCATATTTGTGCGCGCAATATGTATAACACGAGTAAAAGTATAAACGCAAACGTTTATTATTATAGACACGCATTTTGTCCAAAATTTGTAACCAGTTTGTGATAACGTATATACAGTAGTTAGTTCAGTTAGTAGGGTCTCAGTCGGAGCAACTCGTGTCTAATGTTCCTCTTTGAATTCTAAATAAAGAAAATTTATCTTAAAAGTTTGTCTGGCTTATCGAGCGAGATCATCCGCTCGATCACTCGCGAACATTATTGGTGCCGAAATCCGGGAACATTGCCCAATAAATTTATACAAAGAGTGAATGATACTACGATATATTGGGTGTTTGCTTCGACATTGTCTCCAACCATACGTGCAGCATTAGCAGGATTGCGTGGTGATTCTACACTCTCTACGTTGCAACGACCTCGTTTTTCGTAGCTAGTTAGCCTACATGCGTAAACTCGGGGACTATACCTCATAGACACGTGGAAGCGATCGCCTTAAAGGTTATCATAGCAGGTTTAGAAGGGATCCACTCGTTGCCGTTCGAGAATAATTCGAGCGACATAACCATTGCGCCCGTTAGATCAATAGTTAACCATATTTGATTACGAGTAATTCAAGCATGCTGCCACTATCTAATCATCACAATGTCGAAAGGCATAGATCAAAAGGTGCTTTTGAATCAACAATGTTCGTATAGAGCTCGTTTCGAGAAATTCATCATAAACACCGAAAATTTGGGTGCACCTGTAATAGCGCACGCAGGCAAAAATAATAATTTTTGGAATCTTTGGGTGGATCCAGAAGCGGCAACCCCACAAACCGAGAAAAACCTGCTTGCAGCGCTCAAGCGGGAGTCTGGTTTGGTCAGCTACCTGACCGGTTTTTGCGGAGAATCGCTAGCGGACGGACGAGTGGGATTGCTGCCAGGGAGACTGGGAAGTTGGCTTAGCGGAGTTGGTTGGGTCGGACATATCCATTTTTTTGAGAAAACGAACGTTTGGTGTACTTGAGTGGGTACTAGCAGAGAAAGCAAGTCCGCGTGGTGTGAAGCTGTTGGGGTTGGAAAATTCTGGAGAGGGTGGCGTTCACAAGTGTAATTAAATATAAGGAAAACTGTATGAGAATCGCTAGTCGCGAAGAAAGGATTGTGTTTTCGCGTGCGAAAGTAGATCGGCCCGAGTTAGATAAAATGGATAATTAAAAAGGGAGTTGGTCGGGGTCGGAGATATTATGTGTGTTGAATTCGTCGGATAATCCATTCCAATTCTTCACTTTTGTAGACCGCCTGTGGTAAATTGTGCGCGAATAATCTTTTCCGCGGCTATGACCATGTGAAAATGAATTGTGGAGTCGAACTTTTGTGAAACAAAATATCAACGAACTAACAAAAATCGTAAGAGAACATTCGACTTTGAAAGGCTGCATCTGGGATTTGTGCAAAAAACTAAATCCTTATCAGGATATTTTTCTTTTAATGCTGAATTTGGCAATATCTGTGCGGTGATCCTGACGCAGTGACATTTGTTCCGATATAAGCTGAGGTGACTAGTGCGTCAGCCAGAGGAAGCCCCTTAGCCAGATTCTAAAGTTCAGAAGGATGCTCAAATCCTAACCTAGAAACGCAAGGTCCAGTTACGACTAGAGAATGGAGTTTTAACGTGTGGTAAATATCCGAAAAAAAATTTACATTGAGAACTTTGAAAAAGAAAAGAAAAAGAGAATTTAGATAAATAATTAGTTTAGAAAAACATTTAAATACACACATATATATACAATCTTGAACAGTTTCTATTTAATTCGTAAAAATTTGCTGTCTTATCGATTCGAGCAAATAATTCTAAGGTTAGGTTATTTTGGAGGCACTCTAATGCAGATTTAAGAATATTTTCATCAACTAATTTGCTGCCATGTTAATTTTTTTTGTATTGTTAAAAGCTTCCCCTCAAGGCCTTGAAAGAAAGTTTCATCAAATTTTGTACACGTATGGCAAAAGAAAAGAAATTGTTAATATCTTTTAAATCCAAATGAAAATTTACGAAAAAAAAGAGGAAAGAATACAATATAATAAGAATGAAAAATAAAAACATATATATTATCAATATTGTCTTTGTAATTGCTAATTCTAGCGAACCATGAATAGGTTAGATTCGAATTGAGATCGAAAAAAACATTTAAAACTAAAAACAGTATATATAAAACATTTATTTTATTTTTATATAAACTATGAGGTAAGACAATTTATCGAGTTATGATTATTATTGCCGAATTTGCTCTTATTATAATACAAAAGAAAATAGAAAAACTCGCAGGGTGTAGATAGTTTTGAGGACACGTACATTATTGAATTTTCATTAATACTATGATAAGATTGAAATATATATGTTAAGAGAAAATGTATTATACCGAACCTAGATGTGCCAATTTTTTTGAAAAAAAAAAACGAAAATAAGAGAATAAACATGGAATATTAAAACCTAATCAGCGAGAGTTACCATAAGGCTCCTCCCTCCTTCAGACTTTAAGGAACAGGATTCACCTCGGCTGAAGTAAGTATTGGTGGGCCTAGTGCGCACGACACATGTGGACACGCAAGCACTAGGCCATGGTAGGGCGGGCCCAGGAAGCGACATCTGCGCCTGGCGAGCTCCGCTGAAGCTCGTCTTCCTAATTGAGAGTAGCACGGCCACCCGAGAGATTGTTCCGGTACGCGGTAGTCTTTCGTTTTTTTTTTGTTTCCTTTGAATAGTTTCGGAATTTTTACACTAGATCAATGTAACGTAAATAAATTTTTCTCTCGGGTAGGTTTTGGAACGCGGTACGTCATCGAAAAAAGAGCTGCTACAAGTGTGCTTGACGTTAGATCATACCGTGGTGCTAACTGCGGCTCAGACCACTATCTCGTCAAGACAAAATATCGCTGCCGCATAACAAGATGCACCACCAAGAAAAAGAGCAGGACTCCTAAGTTCAAGGTGGAGTGTCTGAAAAACGAAACAGTAGCAGCAAATTATCAAGCGAAACTGACGAATTACCTTGTCAATACACCGCCGGCAGGTACGGACACATCGCTTGAACAAATGTGGTCGCAGCTTAAAGAAGGCGTAACATCAATAGCGGAAGAAACCGTAGGAAGACAAACGACGTCGAAAAGAAACAATTGGTTCGACAAAGAATGTGAAGATGCTCTCAAAAGTAAAAAAGAAGCCTATTTACAATACATTGAAAGACCGACAAGAGCCAAGAAGCAAAAATATGACGAGCTAAGACGGTTAGCTAAAAAAATAGTCAGACGCAAGCGTAGAACCTATAACAACCAGACTATCCAAAGGATCAATGACGATATGTGCAGAAACGACACACGGGACGCTTATGCAGCATTGAAGCGACTTAGACAAGGCTACAAGCCGCAATCAAGCCTATGTAGAGACAAGCAGGGAAATATTTTAAGCGACCCAGACGGCATCAATCACAGGTGGACTGAATATATTTCTGAGCTACTAAATCCACCATCAGTAACTACATCCCTGCCAATAACGATTCCTGAAGATGCTGACCTATGCAGTCCATCTTCGTCAATACCATCCATTGAAGAGGTGCAAGCAGCCATACGACAGCAAAAACCAAATAAAGCACCCGGAATCGACAATTTACCAGCAGATCTCCTTCAAAAAGGTGGACCAATACTAACACACCGCCTCCACCAGATCATCTCCAAGGCATGGGTCGATGAAAAATTACCTGATGATTGGCGGACGGCCATCATATGTGCCATACATAAGAAAGGAGATAAGCTTATATGTGACAACTACAGAGGCATCTCACTGCTGTGTACGTCCTACAAGATCCTGACCAAAATTATTAATAAAAGATTGACACAGTACACTTCCACAATAATTGGCGAATACCAAGGCGGTTTCAGATCCGGTATGTCGACGATAGATCAACTATTCTCAGTAAAACAGGTGCTGGAAAAGTGCTGGGAATACAATATTGACGTGCAGCAGGTCTTCGTAGACTTCCAACAAGCATACGATAGTATAGATCGAAATATACTATATAAAATAATGCTTGATTTTGGGATACCTATCAAACTAATACGAATGACCAGACTAACGATGACCGACACACAATCTAAAGTCAGATGTCAAGGCGATCTGACTCAAAGCTTCAACACCAGCTCAGGTCTTAAACAGGGTGATGGCCTCGCCCCCATACTCTTCAATTTGGCCCTAGAGTATGTCATCAGGAAGATTACAGTAGACAATGCGGGAACGCTACTCTTTAAGTCTACTCAAATAGTAGCGTACGCCGATGACATCAACGTCATGGCCCGATCTCTATCTCGTGCCAAAGAAGCGTTTACTGAGCTGGAGTCAGCGGCTAGGCAAGTCTAAGGGTAAAATGTGAACAAAACCAAATATATGACCCAGTCAATGAAAAAGACGCCAAATAGACAAAACATGACGCTAACGAACTACAGTGTGGAAAGCGTTAACTCCTTTATTTATCTTGGTGTCAACCTCGCCAAAGACGGGAATGAAAAGGACGAAATTGAACGGCGAATTGGTCTAGCCAATAAAATATATTTTTCAGTCCTCTCGGTGATTAAAAGTAACAAAGTGCACCGAAAAAATAAGCTGCGCGTCTATAAAACGATCATCCGTCCTGTATTCATTTACGGATGTGAAACATGGACTTTGACTCAAGCCTCAGAAAAAAGGATTGACGTCTTCGAACGCCGCATTTTGAGACGTATTCTGGGGCCCGTGAAGGACGGACCGGACTGGCGAATCCGGTACAACCATGAGTTGTACGCTCTTTATGACGAGCCACCGGTATCGATTCTGACGAAACTGCTACGACTTCAGTGGGCTGGCCATGTGGAGCGTATGGATGACAGGCGAATTCCCAAGCGCTCCATGAAAGGCCGAGCAACAGGAAGCCGCCCACCAGGAAAACCACGCAAACGATGGGAGGATGCAGTTGACAACCACAGCGAATCCTTGCTGGGATTCGCTAATTGAAGGACGCAGTCGCTGGACCGAGACAGTTGGAGGCAGTGTCTTCGGGAGGCCAAGGCTCGATTTGGGCTGGTGCGCCATTGATGATGATTATTATCTCGGTATGCGCGCGAGAATTCTTTGGGTAAAGTAACGTAGGAGGTATAGCCTCACAAGATGAATAGTTTGCTTTGTTGGATGAAATTTGTTTGTCGGTATGTAAGCGGGCAATTTGATGGCTGAATTTCTGGAAATGAGATTCGGGACTGATGCTAGAGAACGCAATCACGACGATACGCGCCGAGCTGAGCTGAGCTGGCCTGCCAGCAGCCATTACTCCTCTAGCTAGGTAGAGGCCGAACCCGAATTCGTCTGAACGACACATGGGTTCGTTGCCTCGTCCCAGGGACTTAACGTCCTTGAGGCCAACAAGACGAAAGTCCTGTTGGCTTGAAATTTCGAAGCGATAACGTTCGCTGTTAATCATTTCATTACACACCTAATATCACATTTGGTGTAGTCAAGGCTCGCTTGGAATTATTGGAAAAATATTGGACTGAAACTCTCGAGGGGCATAAATTACTTAATTTGTACACGGTTGAACTTGCTGATGAAGACTATTTTGTTAGTGATATGTTTTTCGGTTATGATAGTAATTCCGTAGCTGCCAAAGCTTATCTTAATGGTAAAATGGCCCAATTTATCGAAACTGCTGAGAGTAATCAACCGCGCATACCTGTCTTGCAACGCCCAGTCGAGTTTCACTCAATTTCAGCTTTTGTTCCTAAGTTTAAGCGGCCTACATTTAGTGGTAAACAAGAGGAATGGGAAACATTTAAAGAAGCTTTCACTGCGATGTTCAAAAATGATCCTAATCTAATGCCCAATCTTAAATTGCAACATTTTATATCATGGCTCGAAGGAAGAGGCTGCTAAACGGCTGGCCAACTTCACTGTCACCGTCGCCAATTTTGACGTCGCATGGCAAACGCTATGTCGAAGGTACGATAATAAACGCCGTCGACTTTCAACACAGCTCAACTTACTCCTCAAAGCTGTTCCTATGAACAAAAGATCCGTAGCCGAAATCTCGAGGGTGTTGGACACTACAGCTGAGCGCATTCGAGTGCTCAAATCATAACAATGGCCAGTGGAACATTGGGACGACTGGTTTATTCAACCCACCGTTAGAAAACTTGATTCATTTACACGTGAAGATTGGTAAAAATCATTGGAAGACTCTGATGAGTTCCCGGCTTACGAGCACTTGTTGCCTTTCTGGAAAATCGAGTCAAGTCAGTCGAAACTGCGCATTCAAATGATCCAGCATTGGGTAAGCAAAACTCAACTTATACTCACACAAAATCGGTTACAACTCACCACGCATCAAATGTGACGAGCGCCTCAGCAAGCTCTAAGCCAGGAGCGTCATCACAATGTGTCCTCTGTAAGGGAGCGCATTATATCAACCATTGTCCGGATTTCACTCAATCCATGTCGCATCGAGACGTCAAACCGTCAAACGATTACATCTATGCCTTAATTGCGTGGATAAGCACCATACAAGGGACAACTGCAAATCCAAGTATCGGTGCATAGCATGCGGAGCAACGCATCATACTCTTCTTCACGAAGAAACCTTCGACCACCATCGTTTGTCCATGTCAAGGCACGCAAGCAACTCACTCACCAACGACAATGCAAAACAGGTGCTTTCACATGCATCTACCTTTCGACACAATACCTTACTAGGTACTGCAAACATCACCTTGGTCAGTAAGACAGGTGACCGAATGAAGATACGTTCACTTATCCTTATTCCGAAGGATCTTCCATTACTGAGAAAGTCACACAATCATTGCGACAAACCAAATCGCCTCTCCGTCTAACATTGTCCGGAGTGGGAGGACAAACTACAGTTCAATCATCATATTCAATATATTTATCTTTAATATCACACGTAGATACCAAATTCAACTTAAGCTTCTCAGCTGCGCTATTGTCCAAGCTTACACAACTATCACCGCGGCATCCAATTGAGAAAACATCATGGCCTCATATTCATGGTTTGCAGCTCGCTGATCCAGACTTCGCTAAACCTTCGGCAATTGATTGTATCTTAGGAGCAGATGTCTACACTCTCATTATTCTGGAAGGACTACGTATTGGAGCTCAAGGCTCACTCATCGCTCAACAAACCCGTTTAAGATGGATACTTACGGGACAAACCACCGCTTCAGCAAGCTCAACGAGTTCAACTACAACTAACTTGTTTACTACGATAATATTGCTTGAAACAAGCTTATCAAATCAACTGCGCCGCTTCTGAAAAATTGAAAAAGTAAGTTCCAGCAACATCATGCTCACAGCTGACTAGCAAGCCTACGAGCAGCACTTCAAAGACACGTACAACAGAAATGCGACAGGTCGCTAAGTAGTGCGACTACCTTTCAAGAAACAGCCGATATGACCAGAATCCTGGCAAGTTGCTGTGCGCAGATTGTATCAAATCGAGCGTCGACTTCAAAAGAACGCTCAACTTCAGCTCGCATATAACAAATTTATGAGCGAATACGAAGAGTTAGGTCATATGCGACAATTGACGCACGAACAAGTGCTTATACTAAATGTAAACTACATTCCGCATGATGCCGTTATACATGCAGACAGGAGCAAGCTTCGAGTTGTATTCGATGCATCTCAAGTAATGGATAACTTTTGTTTAAACGATCATCTGTACCCTGGTCTCAAATTGCAAAACGACATCATCAGTTTATTAATGCTATTGAGAATTTATCGTTTTGTCTTCACTGCAGACATCGTGAAGATGTTTAGACAAATTCTCATACACCCGAAAGACGTTAGCAGGCAATGGATCGTTTGGCGATCTAAACCAAGAAGCTGCTTTTTCTGATTATGAGCTTTTGACCGTCACGTACGGTACTGCATGTGCTCCATACCTCGCCAATAGAGTACTGCAACAGTTAGCCCTCGACGAAGTCTTACGTTACACTCTTGGTTCTAATATTCTTCAGAAGCATGCTTACGTTGACAATGCACTTGCGGGCGCACACAATGAGGATGATGCGCGAGAAGCTCAGCAGCAAATCGTCAGTATATTATCAACTGCAGGTATGCAGTTGGATAAGTGGTCATCAAACTTTTCACTTACATTCAAGGAATCAACGAGCACTTCAAAGCAAGAATACCACTTTGAAGCAGATGACAACGTTTCAATTTTGGACCTGCGCTGGATCCGGAGAAGTGATGCACTCACCTACCGAGTGCAAGAAATAACAATACCAGAGGTGATCACTACAAGAATCATCTTATAAAACGTTGCCAAGCTTTACGACCCATTAGGATGGCTCGCTCCCTTGATTATACGAGCAAAAATCCTAATTCAAAAATTGTGGATCTCAGGAAAGGAGTGGGATGCTCCTGTAGATAAGGTCACAGCAGAAACCTGGGTAGATTACTGCAATCAATTACCTATCATACAAGAACTATCTGTTCCCTTGGATTGTAGCGAACGTGTCATCAACTCTGAGACTGCATGGGTTTTCAGATGTATCAGAGAAGGCCTATGCAGCAACCATCTATGCAGTTGTCGGAGAATCTTTCTCATCACGATCAGAACTTCTTATTGTCAAGAGCAAAGTTGCGCCGATCAAGACAGTCAGCTTACCTCGACTCGAGCTTTGTGGAGCTCCACTATAAGCTCGACTACTCTCTCAACTTATCAAAGAAATGGATTTTTCGAGCGCTTCTGTAACTTGTTCGTCTGATTCACAAGTGGTGCTTGCTTGGCTCAAGGAACATCCAAGCAACTGGAAAACGTTCGTCGCCAATAGAACAAGCAAAATCATCACTCTGTTGCCGAACATTCAGTGGCGTCACATTGCTTCGAAGGACAATACAGCAGATATAGCTACAAGAGGACCGATTGCGACTCAGTTCATTAACAACAACTTGTGGTGGCATAGACCATCTTGTTTATTACAAGATGGTAATATAGATTCATTAAAGACAAGGTTTGTAACTTCAATCGAGCAAAGATCGCATTCAACGACGAGTTTCATCGCGCAACCAAAAGAAGATCTCTTCGAACGTTTCTAGTCGTGGATTTAAATGATACGTGTTATCGCCTATATGCTATGGTGGAAACAGTTCATCCAATTGCGACGATTACCGAAATCGAACGAACATCAAACTTTAGTTCGTCTTTCTATAATCTTGAGTGCAACGGAGTTGCGACATTCACAAACGGTCATCATCAATGCCGTCCAACGAGTTACATATCGCAACGAGATTGCTCGCTTACAATTTTGTAACAAATCCTTACATGGAAGTTTTTTGCGTGGATTGAAACCATTTCTCGATGAACAAGGTACGCTACGGGTAGGAGAGAGACTAGAAGTGTCTTTCTTGGCATACGAAGAGAAACATCCAGCATTACTTCCTGCATAGCATCATGGAACCGAGTTAATAATTCGACACACTCATATTAATACCTTACATGGTGGTCTACAGCTGACACAAAGTTTCCTGCGACGAGCGTTTTGGATAACAAGCAGGCACCTATGCATCCAGTTGATCGTTCGGAAATGTGTAAGATGTACACGATTTCAAGGTAGCACTCTGAATCAACGAATGGCTCCATTGCCAGCGGTGAGAGTCACCTCTTCTCAGCCATTTACGTACTCTGGAGTAGACTACGCTGGAATTTTCCTAGTACGCACGACAAAGGAACGCGGACATAAAGCAACTAAGGGATTTGTAGCAGTGTTCATCTGCATGATGACTAGAGCTGTACATCTGGAATTAATATCAGATTACTCATCAGAAACGTTTTTGTCAGCTCTCGAGCGATTTACCGCTCGACGTGTGCTCTACCACACAATCTATTAAGACAATGGAACCACATTTGAAGGTTCTGATTCCAAACTTCAACGTATGTTCAAGGAAGCATCGAAATTTTCAACTGAAGGCATCAATAATCCATCAAAAGCTCCGGATTTCGGCGGACTTTGGGAAGCAGCTTTAAAGAGCTTCAAAAACCACTTAAAGCGCGTTGTCATGGAGGCGAAGCTCACTTTCAAAGAGTTTTCCACGCTTACGGCTCATATAGAAGCGTGTCTCAACTCTAGGCCACTATCGGCAATGAGTAGCGACCCAGCAGACGTTACTGCACTAACGCCAGGTCACTTTCTCATTGGAGCTGCGCTGAAGGTGCCACCTGAAGCTCCAACTCACGAATATCAACACGGTCTTAAGCATTGGCAAATGCTCATAAATATGCACAATCACTTCTGGCATCGGTGGCGCAAGGAAGTAATTCACGAGCTTCAACAACGCTCAAAATGGTTTGCAGGCAATACTTCTGTACAAGTTGGTGCTCTCGTTCTTATCACTGACGAGCAGCAGCCCCCACAGCATTGGCCACTCGCACGAGTGCAAGAAAGTCATCCCGGTCCAGACGGGCTTGTACGCATGCTCACGCTAAATACAGCGACCTCCGTATTAAGGAGACCTATTCACCGTGTAGTTACACTACCAATAAATGGAGACGGAAGTCAAGCTTTGTCGGCTACTAGGGGAGTTGTCATGGCGGGTGGTTCCCAGGGCCAGGATCCAACGGCATTTCACTAAAAAGTTTGGCTTCATCTCAATGAGGCGGGCGGTATGTTCGCGCAATATGTATAAAGCGAATAAGAGTATAAACGCAAACGCAAGCGTTGATTATTATAGACACACATTTTGTCCAAAATTTGTAACCAGTTTGTGATAACGTATATACAGTTGTTAGTGGGGTCTCAGTCGGAGCAACTCGTGTCTAATGTTCCTCTTTGAATTCTAAATAAAGAAAATTTATCTTAAAAGTTATACCACCTTTTACGTATATGGTAGATCCGTTGAATTTTTCCAGAATCGCAGGAAGTTGATCATAATTAACATCACCATCACACCAACGTAATCTATTGATATCTTTCATTTCAAATTCGTTTTGTTTGCGATTTTTCAAACCTTGCTCCTGATACGGGTGTGGTGGAGCAAGGTGGTAAATCACTGGTACGGTTGAATCGAAGGGAAATATTGCAACTTATTTTACAAAATATTGACCATTGCTTCCAGAGACACACGGAATGCCAAACACGAATTCGTGCATGGGTTTAATGCAGAAAGACACAATAAAATATATAGGTTTTTTAATGTTTATATACTATCCAATTCAATTATTTTCTAGAGATTTAATATCAACCCTCCCAGTACTAGAAGGAATATGTACAGTTTCAGCGTTTAATTGCATGATCTCATCTGAAAGAAAAGCTGTGTTCGATTGATTTACATTTGAAATCAGACCAAGTATGTACTTCACATTTAACTCACGGATGGATCTTAGGCTGGACCAGATTGGTTTTATATTAGGCCATCCCTGGAGAGATATAGTAAAGCTGAATTTACCTCCCCTCTCTGAATTTGACACCACATTTTTGATTACATTATCAATTTTTTTTCTAAAACTATGAGAGGATCCTCGTTTTCTGTATCAAGACCGTTTATGCGTAATACTATTTTCCCCCCTGCTAAAATAATTTTTTTATAAAACCTTGTATGGCTAGATAACATTTCATAAACTTTATTAAAACAACTTCCACACTGAATTGGTACGGAATTGAGAAAACTCTTTCCATCATTCAATATATTTCTTTCATCCCTTGACATAAATTAACATCTCTTTCGGTATTATTAAAAATACTGAGGCATTCTTTCAATACCTTATCAGAATTACACTGTATGGAATGTCTTGTAAAATTTAACAGATGAAATTTTTTCTCCTCACAAGTAAAGGTTAATTTTCTTTCCTTTAGAATTCTAACTAAATTACTTAATGTAGAGGAAAACAAAGAATATTCTATACTTAACGCACTATCAAACGCTAAAATATTTTGTAACATCCATTTCTATTTTCTATTTTTCTCTATTTCATATTTAATTACATCTAGCTCTCTCCTAATTTGAAAGTGGTCTGCGGTACTCACTTCTTCCTTCCTCTATATACCTTCTACCGAGGATCTATGGTTTATGTCTGAAATGAAAATGAAATTGCTTACATTCATTAAAATAAAATTTATTGAAAATTAAATCTAAAGGTGAAAATGAATATGTATCATAAACCCCCCTCCTCCCAAACGTTTCACTGATAATACAAAATGAATAAACTATCCACCTCACATCATATCTAAAAGTTACCAGTGATCATCATAATAAATAAATTGTCCACCTAACATCGTGTCGAACAGTTACCAGTGATCAATTATTTTTCTTTTTCATTTATTCTGCTTAGTCACACAGGTATCAAGCCATTCAATACATTTATCCACACATTTATTTCCGTTCACTGTTCGAAAAATATTAAAAACACGGAAAATCACGTGTCTTAATCAAATACTAGCCAAACCAACAATTTCCATTGCCAATGCCATCCGGCTTCTTTATCTTGATGACCTCATCTTTTATTCCCTTTTGAACTAATTCGCACGCTTGATCAAAGCTCCATTACGGCCATCGACATCCGCCGACGCAAAATAATCCATCATCTCCATCCATGAAATATTCAAAACAATTGCATTGCGTCTATCTGATTATTATCTTGCTGATCTCAATTTCTATTACCTTGGCGCTTGATCAAGGCTTCATCATATTACATGTGCACAGGCATACGGCAAGTATACTCTGTAAGCATACATATTCAAATTACCGCGCAATCAATCAAAAAATGAAAACCAGCAAAGCCACCATGTGCTAGCCAGGTAAAAAAAGGTCGCTTACTCACTCTTATACCACAAGTCAGATCATGGTCAGATCATGGTCCGAAAAAACTTTGGAAATGCATGAGCCAAATCATAATCAACATTTACATAACTAAGTGAGTTGCACACAGGTTCGGTTTCCGAGCTGAGAGACGATCGTGCAAAAGTCCACTGTTTTCCCATGCACCGATACCCAAACACATTGGAGCGACTAGTAACACATAATGCACGAGTCAAGTTCATTCGAAATTGCGTCAAGTGCGACAACACCAGAAGATCTTGTTAACATGCAATCCGATACTTGGAGAATCAAACTTTCAATTCAACTGTCGGGTCCTCAGGTGAAACAAGCGTATATGCATAGAAATTCACATGCAAGATCTAACCCATTCACAACCCATTGGTGGCATAAAAAGAACAAAATTCTTTCTTTGAAATGTCCATCCTTTGTATAATGTTTGTCCAGTGGGCGTGTTTCATTTTGGACCATACTTCCGTATTTCTGTTTTTCCGCACACCTGTATAAAAGATTGGAAAGTGTGGTCCTTACTACTACCATCTTCTCATAATTCCTGGATCGATATAAAATATGTTCTGTAACACTTGGACTTTCAGTCAATATGTTGAACTTAAGGCACGAATACGACCGTCATTCACGAATCTGGAGTGGAAGGTACTTAAACTTGTGAAAGGCGGTTTGGGATACATCGACTTGAACGACTACGTCAAGTGCTTCTTCTCTTTACTGATAATGAGTGCTTTTACTTCAACATCTGATGTTGAAGCAGAAAATTAACGCCTATCTCAAGATTGTATGTTGCTAGCAGTAAAGACGTTTACGGCCCGTATAATAAGCCCCTTAACAATTATACAAATACTGTTACGCTGGTTTTTTGATAACGTTTTTGGTGATCAAGTTAGTCAAACTTTACGATGTCTTCTGCATATTGTAAACATGCTCGTTTTACATCTGCAAAAATGATTATTGAAGTAGTAATAAAAGTAAAAAAAGTAGTAAAAAAAGACAAATTGATGCACTTGATGGCTTAACGTTCCAATCAGATCTTCACTGTGATGTTAATTCTAGAAAATAGGAATAGGCATTAATAAAAAACAAATTATTTTCACGAATCGCGGTCCTTAAATCATCATTATTAGCATAAGTACACAACGTTGATCTTCCAGCAGATTTTGAAGTTTACAGAGAAAACTCCCCACCAATATGTCGTTTCCATTCAATCATCTTACCAACAAATAACACACAGCTATCAAACACGAATATTTTACCGCGATCGTTTAATCAACAACAAAACACATATTTCACTACGTTCGCCGTTTCCTCATCCGATACGTGTCGGTGCTGTAACATACGAATCTGAAGGCACGACGCCACCACAGCCGCTTAAACTAAAGCATCTCGAGCAAACTTTATCACCCGGCGTCGTATCGCAAACCGCCATCTACATGCTCTGAAAACACAACGCTACCACGGCCGCTTAAACTAAAGCATCTCAAGCAAAAGCCAAGCCTGTCGTCACACGAGTAAAAATTATAACCTTCCGTCGAATGGCAAACCGGCATCTACACGCGCATGTAATTTCACTTATGAAAAAAACTCTCTTGCATCTTACGTACCCATTCAATTGCATCTTCGCGAGCACATGTCTTCGCTTATGAACGCAACTCTCTTGCTTTCACGCTTTAACGTGGCGGATCTAAAGACTTGATTTTTCCACACCACTTTCATTTAAAACAAGTGATTTTTGATCTTGCTAAAACTATATTCCTCACTGTTCAAACACAACACTTGGGCTCTTCACTTCTCTTACGATCCCCGTATTCAAACCAGCTCTCAGCCAATCAGCGCTCTCAAACAACTAACTCACGATCGCACATCCTACACACCCGCTCGCACACTCGTAAACAGCCGGCCGAAGATAGTCAAAACCAGTATCCCATACAAAATGCACAAATACACTTTGGTAACATACTATGAGCATATGGTGGGAGGGGTACAGCCTGATCCTAACGGACGCAGTGCAAACTGACTGAAAGTGTATGTCTTACTCCTGGCAGAGCTATCCATCTGACAGAAGTTCAAGGTTATGATCTTTGATTTGTTGGATTCGTTCACGCACTGAACAGCAGAATTACTATTAAATTCATGAATTTTTCGGAAGATATTTCGTTTTCTCATACATTTGTATGGAACGACTTTTTGATAATATTTGGAAAACGGTTTGATCGATTTAGATGAACTTCGCTTGTTTGTCTCTGCTTCGAAAAGCTACCTCATGTATTGAAAAACTAAACTAAATCACAAAAAAAATTAAATCCACATAAAACGCCATTTCTAATATATGACAGAACCAAAATGAACATTGCTTGCAATTATGTGGATTCCGATAATGCCAAAATCTGGCGTTGTGTGCATTATCCTTCGGCAGCTGATTCATCAGTGAAAAGAGATTTCACAGAGGTGAGCTCAGTTTGACGAGGTGCACATTGTGAAAGGCTATGTCGTTTTTGACTTTGCGCGCATCAACAATCAATCCAGTTGGATATTTTAAACTGCGTCTTCAAGTCAGATACACACATTATTTGCTATCATTATTTCAACTTGCCTCCGATCGTATCTACGTGAACTATGGAATAGGTACAAGCATGACATGTCAAAAAAAATTTACATCATTTTATTATCCCAATCTCGAGGTGAATGAAGAGATACATAACCAGGCGTTGCTTTTGATTGAAGACATGTGTCACCTCATGTGTGGCAGTTTGCTAGTCAAATTAGGAATTCCAACGTCATATCATGGAATAAACGACGCTTTCAATCGAGGATTGGAACGTGATCGAGAATTGGAAAACGATCGAGATTGAACAAATCAGTTCGAACATAAGTACCACTGTTCAACAATGCGTTCATGATAGTAATTGATGATGGAATTGGTGGCTTATTCTTTCTCGATGCGCCTGGTAAAACTAGCCACTGTTTGCGCGAGATCCGAAACTGCAACTTAAGCTGACAACAAACATATGAGTTAGGCACTTCACACACTTGATCTGCTCAGCTCAGCTCAGCTCCGCTCAGGCCTACAGAAAAAATCGAAAGCTATGCAATCAGGTGTAGGCCCACATACTTGATCCGCTCAGCTCAGGTCCGGTGCTTCCGCTTAGACCGCTTCAGCACTTTTCGGATAGAAATCGATTTTGTGCGGATGCCGAAACGAAACAAGCCGCGAGGTGCGACCCTTGAGGTCCACACTGTCTACTTCCCAGTAATATCTACATAAACATCAACAACATTAAACACAATAATAATTTTGAAAATAATACTACTATAAGTAATAACAATGAGAGGTATTTATAGCAGTAACAGGAATGAGTTAATATGAATCATATCGTCTACGGGAGGGTCCATTTATTATGTAAGGTTTTTGGTCGATGAGGACAGATTGAATATTCACGCGGATCAATCGGGGGGGCCTTTTTGGTGTTGAAAATTTTTGTTGGTTTTCAAAATTTAAGCAATTTTTTTAATTAAAAGACTATAAAAACTATTAAAAATCTGCTTAAATTATGCAAATATCTTAAAACTTTGATTGAATTTACAACAATTTTTTTAGAATAAAAGATATAAAGTAATAGCACTCGTATGAACCCTCTTTACATGGTAACTTTGAATGATTTTTCATTTTTAATTTAGCTTTTTCATAATTATGGAAGAACATTTTGCCGGTGTCTCTTCAAAAACTAATGAGAATGTCTAAATTTTATAAACTGGATCACTGTGCTGTGCAAATCAGGTTAAAAAATATTTTCTATGAAAAAAACCATAATTTTTCGCATTTTCTTCTATTAAATTAAAAAAAACGGCTAAACCGAATTTTTATAATGTTGAAAACTTCAAAAAGATGTTAATACACGTCAACTGACACCTTAATGATGCAAATATTATATCTGGTTCGTGAGATATAGTGAATGATAAAAATGACCTTGAAAATCATGATGACTTTTAATGATTTTTTATTTTTAATTTATTTTTTTACGTAATCATGAGAAAAAGTTTTGATGATTTTTTTGCGAACATTGTTTGGAGTAGATAAATTTTATAAACATTGATTACTAAGACTTGACAATAAGGTTAAAAATTTATTGTTTTTGAAAAAAAACCTAATTTTTTTCACTTTTTTCTAAAAATTTTGAAAACCGCTCGAAGACTTTTTTTAAAAATTCGACAGAACAACATAAACGCTAATACGCGTCGATTGACACCTTGTTTAAAAAAATCGTATGTTTGGTTCGCGAGATATAGCGCCTGACAGAAATGACCTTCAAACGGGCAAAACAGCGAACCCCGCCGACCGAAGTATCCCAAAAACTAATCAGCTCTTAAAATTGCAAAGACGCTTCGATTGGCACCTTAATCAAGTCAATCGGACTTTGTTTACGTGAGTTATGCTCGTAGAAAAAAGTGTCCACGAACGTACGTACGTACGTACGTACGTACACACACACACACACACACACACATACATCTCCCTTTCTAAAAACACTTTATATATACTCTATAGACCTCAAAACGTAAAGAAAAGTTGAAAATTTCAATTTCGATTTTCGAGGCGATTACAAGACTTTCCCATATACTGGGAAGTTAATAAAATGAGCAACAGCTCAATTGTTTGCTTTTATTCAATGTAAAATTTTATTTGGTGCATGTTTTCGGAAGAAAAATTAATTGCATTAGTGCAACAGTACTCCATGCCGTATTGTACGACCTAGGGCATAAAGACTATTATAATATTAATGTTAAGGAATCGATATGGGACGAAATATCCGCACTTTTGAACGAAAAAGTTGAGTATATTACTTTTAAAGTAAAAAATGAAAAATGCGTGGTTTACATTGTTTACGCTTGTATGTATATTCAATAAGACATGAGTTACATTTAAAACTGCCTATTTAAAATATAGACATAATGAAAATATTAATTAATAATTGTAGTTTCTACAGCAAGATTTGCAGCATACAAATTAACGGAAAAAACGTTTGTCGTCATTTTTCAGTCTCGGAAACAGTGTATGGTACTCTCCTTCCCGCTCTCTAGCAGCGTTTATTTCATGTACTCATAACCTTTTTTAAGATTTGCGTTTTTCTTCAGCAACTAACGCCAAAGCCAATATAATGATTTCTTCGTCACTGCTAGTAATACTTATTTTAAAAATTGTATAGAATAAAGAGCTTGGTATTCGTAATTACTTGATTTACTAGAAAAACTAGCTCTCATTCCAAAAACAAAGGTTTACGAAAAGTTCGTCCGCTTGTCGAGCACTGACGATATTCTTGCAACTGAGCGTAGAAACATATTAAATATATGTCGGAGCTGAGCTGACCAAGTGTGCGGTAATCCTGCCGGAGCTGAGCTGACACGCGGAGCTGAGCTGAGCGGACCTGAGCGGATCAAGTGTGCGAAGTGCCTTACATTGCTAAATGATCAATCTGCCAAAAATTTCTCCTAGCAATTACTGACTATTAGTAATGGTCGTGTTTCTGTCTACGAATCAAAGGGATTGATCCCGCTTTCACCAAATTTGTGCAATTTCATCTACACGAAGGACAAGTTCATCAACAAAGTGTGCCCAAACATAATTGCTAACCACGAAAATCGCAATTGGTTGAATGAAACAAGCAACTTTTGCGACAAAGAGCAAAGATGTTTATCAATTAAACTTTATAATTCAAAATCACATATTCGGTCCACTGCACTCCTTCAAATCTATCGGCTGTGTAACAAACTAAAACGAGACAACAAAGTACCCAACTCAGTTTTTAAACTCATTGGATCTGGCTTGCCACCGCACAATTTACAACTGAAAGTTGGCTCGGTAGTCATCATACTTCGAAATCTGAATTAACCAAAACTATGTAACGGAACGCGTTTGGTGGTGAACAAACTCACGCGACGATACTCAAAGGAAAGATCAAAGGCGATGAAGCCCTCTTTCTGAGAATTTCGATGATCCTGATTGATATGCCATTTGAGTTTGAGCCAATTCTTGAGTGTTTGTGGCATCAACCTAGAAAATGAGTGTGCCTCTCGGCCCGAGTGCAACCCTTCCAGTAAATAGTTTAACAAAATGTAGTGCAACAATAAAAATAAGTTAACACAACATTCATTGATTCTGAGGCGGTATGAAGTTCTCCGGGTCAACTAGTTATCAATATGAATGGCGAGAATATGCTTAGGAGTCATAAATAAAATTGTTTTGTTTCCTACAATATCTTCAAAATATTTAACAATTCAAAGTGTTGATTATCACAAATGTCAATACGACTGAAGAAAAATTTGGTTTATTTTTCAAATTTTAAGCAATTGTTTCATTAAAATAATAAACGGCACTGTGAAAATTATTGAAAGTCTGCTTTATTGACTCAAATATTAATAAGTTTTAACTCCCATCGCTGTTTTGTTTCTAGAAAAACTAACATCAGGTCATATTATTGGTGTGAATCCTTATAGTGACTTTTAATCAATTTTCTATTTTTAATTTAATTTTTTTCGTCATCAGGAAAACAAAATTTACTGGTTTTCGCACAAAAACCGTTTGTGCTGTGCGAATCAGGTTAAAAATTGTTGTTATTTTAAAAACCATTTTAATTTTTTAATATTAAATTGAAAAACGGCACCAAATTTTTTTTTACATCTGAGCTAATAGTACAAACAATAATACGGGTTGATTGACGCCTTTGTAATACAAATCTTATGTTTGTTTCGCGAAATATAGTGCATGATTGAATTGACTTTGAGGGGTCAAAACGAAAAAAACTACTTGACCGAAATTTTCCAAAAACTAATCAGCTCTTAAAATTGGAAAGTCGCTTCGATTAATACATCTACAAAGTCAATACAACTTTGTTTACGTGAGTTATGGTCGAGAAAAAACCGTCTGCAGTAGTATGGAAAGGAGAGTTCTAATCCACTTTTTCCCACGGTCCCCATTTTTTTCCACACTCAAAGGTCGGGGTCGGGGTCAAGGTCGGGGTGTTCCCAGGCCCCCGCGGTGTTTCCCACGGATGACGCCACCTGTTATCGCTTCCGGTGGTGCCATTTCTTATCGGTGCGGAGGTGGGCTGCTGCGGCACTGAAGCCATCGCTAATTGCTGCCGGTTTCGCAATCTCTCATCGCTTCTGGTGGTGGATTCTTATCGGTTTCGGTTATTTTTACAGACATTTCAAATTAGAATTCGATGACGAAAATATGTTAACAGTGCGACGCACATATGGTAGCAACTATTCGAAACGTGTTGGCTGTGATAAGAATGATCCCTCTTAGTTTACTTAAAATAGCACGCACATATTGAAGGTCATTTGAATTGACGCATTGATATTGCTTCTGGAAACCGATAATAAGTAGCGCGTGCCGCCCATGGTGATAGCTTTTGGCAAGCGGCTTTTGATTAGGAATTGGGTGAAGACCATTTGAACCACTACTACTACTACTGATAATAAATAAATCGGTTAGCATTAGACATCGTGCGTTAAATTTATTTTCGGTTGGTGATTGAATTGGTGAATTATTCGTAAATTTTTATTGTGGTATCATTCAAAAAAACAAAGATGGAATCATTATTTTACGAGGAAACTCTTCCACAGGCAGGAATTGTATTCAGCAATGAATATATTTGTTGCTGTTTTATCATATTTTATATAAATTTCAACATCACTGCCTGTCTATCAGTTTGTCTGTATTGTTATTTTTATAATATAGTAACTTTATTCCATAAACAATAATTATTATTAGCTCAATTCATTTGAAAAATTAATTGCTGCAAATTGAATAGTCGGTGGACATGAAGCAAACATTTTTGAGAATTTTAATATTTTAGCCAAAAAGCATGTGCAAGAGAGAAAATTCTCTATGAAACATGATATTGAAATTCGTTAACAACTCAAGTATATATAACGTAAACTCACACAAAAAAATCCATTGTTTCGAGCATAGATTCTGTGGTTTTCCATTGGTCTTCAAGCTCCCTTGATCTTGGAAATGTTTGCAGTAATGCTCTAAAACATTACACAGCTTTTCACTGATAGCTTTCGGAGAAATGTATTTAATTTTACGCAGCACACATTTGACGATTTTTTACTAAAGCACATGAAGCCAAAATAGTTTGGCAGACTTCTTGGAAAGTGAATTATTTTTTAAGAAACATTAAAAAAAATTAGTAAGACTACAGACGCCAAACTCAGCTAGATTCTATGCTCCTTATGCAAAAATTTTAATTCGATACACCTTATCGATATGGAATTGTATTAGTGTCACCAATGTTTAAATGGGAACTTAGCCACAAGTTTTGTGGGTGGTTGTTTCACTCCTTTTTTAAACGTTTGGAGGTGGACATCTTCAAAATATACCGAATCGCTCTTGATTTTTGCCGTGTCGGGCTTACACCGACTAAAACCAACTCCACCTCCCCCAAGCCTCTCTCTTCATCACTCGTTGCATGTATCATTCGTATATTCATTTTTTGTATGTTTGCTTTGCATTTCCCAGGCGATGAATATCGATATAAGGGATAGTACTGGATTATCACTAATTTGATACACCATTGATTATAGTATGACGGCCTGTTTTTACAAATGATTCCACTTGATAGTTTTAAAAAATAGCCCTCCTGATTGAGAAGTTTATTCCTATTAGTTTTTTAAAAATATTTGGGGTTTCCTAGTTTCAATGCGAATTCTCGTAATTAAAATTATTTTTGCGACAATTTTTGTCAGGATAGGTAAAATTAAATGATTATAGAGTTGTTTATTGGGGTTTCCTAGTTTCCTAGTTTTCAAGAATTGAAAATTGTGAAAAAACACTAATATGAATAGTGCAGAATGTGAACTTTGCGATGTTACGTATGGTGCTAGCGTTTGGCAAGCGGCAAGTGGCTTTTGATAATACTTGAGAACGAACGGCTAATGATGAGGGATTGTGTCAAGGCCATTTGAAATGATTAGAAGTTGGGATTTGAATAAAGTTAGTTCCTGATTAGAAACTTTTAATATTCTAGCGTGTAATGATAGGTGATTGTATGAAGACGAGAAATAATATTCATGATAGATTAAAAATTTCCGTGTTAAGTCTTCATGCTAATGACGATAAGCGAGAGATTTGAATTTGACAATATGTTTTTTGTGCGGTTTTAATGCGAATTCTTATAATTAAAATAAAATATTTTTGCGATAATATTTGTTATGTTAAGTAAAATTAAATGTTTAAAGAGTTGTTTATTGGGGTTTCCTAGTTTTTTAATGCGCATTCTCGTAATTAAAATTATTTTTGCGATAATTTTTGTTATGGTAAGTAAAATTAAATGATTATAGATTTGTTTATTGGGGTTTCCTAGTTTCCTAGTTTTCAAGAATTGAAAGATGTGGAAAAACCCTGATATGAATAGTACAGAGTGTGAACTTTTTGATACAAAAGCAACTGTGTTTATTGAATTTAAATTAAGTTTGAAAACGAATTCTGAACAAGATCAACAATGAATCCATTATTCGATGAGGAAGTAGTGTCCGCAGAGGTAGTATTCAGCAATGAATACATTCTATGCTGCCAATGCAGCATTGAAGAATACTATGTGTTACTCAAAGGTAATTTTTTAAAATAAATTTAATATTTTTTTATATATTTTTATTGTTTTTATTGTTTAAATCTCAAAGTAGTAAGAGGAAGGTGTTTTTTATTTTAACAATTTTAAGTGATTTTTTAAGTAGGTTAGACATTCAACAAAAGTTTCCCAGCCAAGTGTCATTACGAAAATTACAAGAAAAATTAAATAAGTTAGATATATAAGTGTAAAAGATAATATCGTATATATGTATAAACAAAAAAAACTATATTATCAAATTTCTGTTCTTAAATTTCATTTTCATTCATTTCATTTTTTTACGATAAGCGAAACATGCGACTGCATAAAGTAACATTATGTTTTGTTATGGAACCTATATTCCTTCCAGAAACCACTACTACTACTGATATTGAAATTGCTGCGATGTTGCGTTTAGGAATTTCAATATGTTGTGTAATTACGGTTTCACAGTTTTTTTTTCATTAAAGTTGATTGAAATGCTGTTTGAGAGCCTGTAATCAGGGAAATAAATAAAGGACATGCGCATGACGGAAATGGTGAGTTTTTCTAATCCAAGGTTAAGAGGAAGGTAATATTTTATCTAGAGAATACGTGTTATACATTTTAGTCACACCGCGGACTATAAACAGGAAAGCCACGATGTTTTGGATAGATCAATTGTCACATATGTGCAAATATTGCACATGCGAGCCGATTTGGTATGATTTTAGGATTATCAATACGAGAATTCAATCAGATGTTTTGGAAATATATATGACACCTGAAGATGGGCAAGATCTCTTGTACTTAGATTAAGAAATGGAGAGGATGGAAGTTCTCGAAAGTTTGATATGGAATTCTTTTTTAAAAATTGGCAGCATGTTAAGATTGAAGTATACGGTCAGTGAAAGGTGACGGAGGAAAGCAAAACATTTTTTCTAATGAAATTTTATTACGTTAGGTGGTGAAATCACCATTGCGGGAAAAGTTTTATCAGGATTCACTAGACATAAAACGGTAAACCAATTTCCGAAGGGCTGTCCTTTTGGTGATATAGATGACTGGATTCAAAAGGAAACACATGAACCTAATGACGTTGAAAAGTGGGAGAAGGAGGAAGGAATGAAAGTAATTTACCGCAAAAATGGAAGTCATCATGACTATGATAATGTAGATGTTGATATAGGGAAAGTTAAGCAAGAACTTGAACGTTTTATTCGAGAAAAACGAAATAAAGATAACAAATCGAATAAGATGGATGAGGAAAAGGAAAAAGATGAGAAATCGAAGAATTTTTTTCGTATAGGTAATGATTCCATGCAGTCTTCTAAAGTGTTGAATACTGGAAGTGATTTAGTTGAACAAGAGTTTCAAGATGTTCAATTGAATTGAAAATAATTGATTCATTTTGTCTGCACAGCAACACAAGCAGGTTAAAGCAGTTCGAAGCAGTTCAAAGTTCGAAACAGTTCATTAGCGGTTCAATAACAGATAAATAGCAGTTCAAGCTTTACACGTGCACGCGTACCCCATGGCGCGCCACGGGGTCTTAAAAAATAATTCACTTTCCAAGAAGTCTGCCAAACTATTTTGGCTTCATGTGCTTTAGTAAAAAATCGTCAAATGTGTGCTGCGTAAAATTAAATGCATTTCTCCGAAAGCTATCAGTGAAAAGCTGTGTAATGTTTTAGAGCATTACTGCAAACATTTCCAAGATCAAGGGAGCTTGAAGACCAATGGAAAACCACAGAATCTATGCTCGAAACAATGGATTTTTTTGTGTGAGTTTACGTTATATATACTTGAGTTGTTAACGAATTTCAATATCTTGTTTTATAGAGAATTTTCTCTCGTGCACATGCTTTTAGGCTAAAATATTAAAATTCTCAAAAATGTTTGCTTCTTGTCCACCGACTATTCAATTTGCAGCAATTAAGTTTTCAAATGAATTGAGCTAATAATAATTATTGTTTATGGAATAAAGTTACTATATTATAAAAATAACAATACAGACAAACTGATAGACAGGCAGTGATGTTGAAATTTATATAAAATATGATAAAACAGCAACAAATATATTCATTGCTGAATACAATTCCTGCCTGTGGAAGAGTTTCCTCGTAAAATAATGATTCCATCTTTGTTTTTTTGAATGATACCACAATAAAAATTTACGAATAATTCACCAATTCAATCACCAACCGAAAATAAATTTAACGCACGATGTCTAATGCTAACCGATTTATTTATTATCAGTAGTAGTAGTAGTGGTTCAAATGGTCTTCACCCAATTCCTAATCAAAAGCCGCTTGCCAAAAGCTATCACCATGGGCGGCACGCGCTACTTATTATCGGTTTCCAGAAGCAACATCAATGCGTCAATTCAAATGACCTTCAATATGTGCGTGCTATTTTTAGTAAACTAAGAGGGATCATTCTTATCACAGGCAACACGTTTCGTATAATTGCTACCATATGTGCGTCGCACTGTTAACATATTTTCGTCATCGAATTCTAATTTGAAATGTCTGTAAAAATAACCGAAACCGATAAGAATCCACCACCAGAAGCGATGAGAGATTGCGAAACCGGCAGCAATTAGCGATGGCTTCAGTGCCGCAGCAGCCCACCTCCGCACCGATAAGAAATGGCACCACCGGAAGCGATAACAGGTGGCGTCATCCGTGGGAAACACCGCGGGGGCCTGGGAACACCCCGACTTTGACCCCGACCCCGACCTTTGAGTGTGAAAAAAAATGGAGACCGTGGGAAAAAGTGGATTAGAACATACATACTGCCATACTGCTGTCCGCGAACATACATACGTACGTGTATACACACACGCATACAGACTTCTTTCCAAAAACATTTTAAACAACTTCCTAGTAATACCTACATAGATAGTAAAAATATTAAACACAAATAACTTTAAATAATAATAATGAGAGGAAAACATTACATTAAATGGAAAGTGTTAATATTAATCATATCATCTATTCATTGGTTACATAAGGCTTTTGGTGGAGGTGGTCAGGCTAAAAAGCCTTTTTTACGGTATTTTTTATTTTTATATCGATGCTTGAAGGCCAAAAGAGCGCTAGCAATAATGAATGCAGTTTTTGTTATTACGCTCACTGAAGAGAATTTGTCGCGAGGTGGCCATTTTAGATAACTTTGTTGAAAATTGCCAAGACTGCGGCATAATCATTGGATTTGTATTTTTTACGATTCTACATCAATGAGACTAATAGTTATTTGTTATTTTCAGTTGATCTTAAAAAGCATTGAATATGCAGTCAATAAACAACAAAACATCAAGTTATGTTGAAAATTTCAATTTAGATTTTTGAGATGGTTACAAGAACTTCTAATATACTGGGAAATTATTCTATCATAAAATGCAAGAATTTAAAATAAAGACAGACAAAGACAGTCACGAAAATTAATAAATCATAAATATTATAAGTTTAAAATGTGGGATAAATGCTGGTGCAGAACAATTACAACATAAGCAAAAATCGATATCGTAATAATAAAAAGTGATCGAAATGAGGTACATGTATATGGTATTAGATGTAACATGATGTATATGTATAAGTTAAATATCCATCCGATTTTAACAAATAATATTTATTTAGTACGCGCGGGGCAGAGGTTCCCCGTCGCGTTCAGAACCAAAAATACAATAATCGGTAGTTACACATCGTTCCGGCTATTTAAGGGAATTTTGTGCTGCAGTTGCATTTCCCAAGTTCGTGGAATTTTATTGTCCGTTCAGCGACCACACGCCTCGGATGGAAATGCGTTGTCAGCATCTGAATTCGGGCTGTCGCGGAATTGTTTGATAACTTCAGCATCCGGTTGCGGGTTAGCATGGGATTGATTGCTAACTCCTCCTCATCTAAATTCGAATGAACACATTCGACTAGAAATATGGTTGGCATTGATTGATGAAGGGATTCGTGATGCTGCAGTGGTATCAAAATTGATGCGGCGTAGACTGGTTGGTTCACGGTTGTATCTATCTGGTTTATCGCTTTTTGATTATAATAATTAGTAGTATGTTAGGAAGACAGGGTGAATAACTTATGTTTAATAAATGGGATTGTTTGCAAATTAATTGATCATCGTACGTCTTACAACTATTTGGAATGACATACACATTCTCATTGTTATTGTTATTCGACTATTTTTTTCTTTTTCTTTTTTCTTCCTTTTTTTACAGGCAAGTTTTTTAAAGGTTTCTTCTTTAGTTATTGGAATCTTTAAAATATACAAAAGCGATTTTTCATTGCTAACAAATTTTGCGTCTGCTGATTTGATTCGATTGAAATATATGGAAATATTTTTTTATTGAATATTTTCAAGCTTTTTTTTATTTATTTCTTAGATAACATCATGGAATTGGCAAATAAGGTTTTGCGAAGCCTAAGGCATAGTTTACAGTGATTAGTTCCTCTTTTATTAACCTTAGCTTATATTGTAGGCTAATAGCTGAATCGTTTTTGTGAAGCTCCTTTGATTAATTTCATTCGATCTGTTAATGACTTGTTTATGATTATTTGGTTGTTGTTGTTGTTTTCAAGCACGTCATTCATTCATTTTGGATTATATTAAAATCGTCGTGGTCAGGATTCCATGCGACCCACTTTTAAGTGGTTCCGATAAAATCTAACGATCTTTTCGCAATTTTTGGTTGTAAGTGTTCCGAAAGCTTTTGAGTTTGGGATAGCTCGTGAGCAAGTCCATAAAGAGAAGTTAGTTGCGTATATTACCTTTATGTATAGTTTTTCCAGATTCGGTGATAACTGTTGTGTTTTTGTCTTCTCCAACTGTTTCTTGTCTAAACATCGGGGTTAATTTTGATCTTAATCTCTTATTTCTTTTGACATAAATGATGTCGCCAGCGTTATATTTTTTAAGGAGTTTCCTAGTTTTGTTGTTGTATGTAAGATCTTTGTTTTGTTTGCATTTTAGTTTTTCGATGTTCTGTTCCCGGATTTGTTCGAACTCTTCGGGATTTACTCTTGGCAAGAGGCCGAGGTATAGCTCTACAGGTTTCTTCCCAGTAGTGGAGTGTATGGTAAAGTTATACTCATTTACCGCCCTTTGAAGTAGCTCTTCAAATGAGCGATGAGGATCGTCTTGTCTCAGGCATCTCATGATCTCGATTAAAGTGGAGTGGGGGCGTTCTATTTGATCATTTATCTCACTTTTATAAGGGGGTGTTTTAAAGACTTTTATTTGCAGGTCATCTTCCATCATGGATGACAAGGATATGGACCTAAGTGCACCTTCGTTGTCTACTAGGACGTTTTCAGGCACACAGAAGAATGACTCTCAAGGGTTGTTTTATGTCCTCGGCGGACTTTGACGGTAGAATTTTCGCTAGAAGAAATTTTGTAAATTTATCGATCGCGGTCAGAACTATTTTTTCCAGTCGAAAATATATCGATTTGCACCGTATATCCCGGATAGTTTGGAATGGAGTAGCGTTAAGGAAGGGTTTATTCGGGTGCCTTTCGTACTTATTTTCCTTGCGGGTGCCAAGCTTTTTGATTTTGGAGGACATTTGTGGGAAGTGGATCTTTTTCAACATCTGGAGCTTATTCTCTTCTGCGTTCCTATGGGCTCTCCTATGTGTATTTAGAATTCTTTCTTCTTGTTGTAGCTCATTTTTTACATCTTCGACCATTTTGCGCGTGGAACAAATTCGGCAATTTCGAAAGTGCTGTGGATAAATATTCTGAATAACCCCTAGCGTTCTTTCGTCAGTCGTAAGCCCATTCACTGTATTCGTATTTAAGTAACGTTTAAAAATGTTAGTGATGTTAGCTTCCGTGTAATCTGGCAGAATTGAAATGTGCCTAGTGTAAATATCAAAGGGATTTACTATCTGGTAGCTTCTTTCATCACCTGCATTTAGAACGATTTGGTTGCGAAAAACGTTAATTGGTGTTTCGACGAGGGAAATCAGGTTCTGGGATGAACTTTCATCGCTGTGTTCTGTCGCCGTTAATGAATTGGCCTCTAGTGGGTTTGATGGTCTTGAAAGAGAATCAGAAACGACATTTGCCTTGCCTGGTTTGTATAATAGTTCGTAATTATACTCTTCGAGAATTGATTTCCAGCGTTTCATTTTGCTGTTAGTATTTTTGTTACTCAAGGCATATGTAAGAGGTTGGTGATCCGTATAAATTTTAACTTTTCGAGTGCCGTATAGGTAGTTTCTGAATTTTTTTAATGCCAATATAATGGCCAGCATCTCCTTTTCGTTTGCCACATAATTTTCCTCTGGTTTACTCTGGGTACGCGACAAAAAAAAATTTGGTTTATCCTCTTGAGAGAGAACTGCTCCGATGGCAAAGTTGGAAGCGTCTGTCGTTAGTTCGAATTCCTTGTCGAAATTGGGATGGGATAGTATTACGTCTTTGGACGCAAGGGTTCTCCTTAATTTTATAAATGCTTCGATGGCTATTTTGTCTAGCTTGATAGGTTTATTTTTTGAAACGTGCTTGGACGCTCGTCCATCCTCCTCTCTTGAAAGGGATGTCAGGAGTTTCGCGAGTCTAGCGTAGTTGCGAATAAAGCGACGATAGTAACCTGACATTCCGAGGAATGACCGTAGGTCTTTTAAGGTTTTGGGTGGTGGGAATGAGGCGATTGCCTCAACGTTTTTCGGGTTTGTTTTTATGCCGTCGGCGCTAACGATAAAACCCAAAAATTTGACGCCCTTTTAAGGAATTCACATTTATCTTGGTGTACTTTTATGTTCGCTCTCTCAAGTGCTTAAGGACTTTTTCCAGATTTTCGAAGTGCTCTGCGTCATTTTTTCCAAAGATGATAATATCATCAATGTAGACGTAACACCGTGACCCTATGTGTTCCCTTAGGATGTCATCTAAGGATCGTTGAAATATAGAGGGTGCGTTTTTGAGCCCAAATGATAGTCGAAGAAACTCAAATTTATCGTTGTTAATCGAAAATGCGGTTTTTTCAACGTCCTTTCCTCTTAAGGGAATTTGATGAAAACCTTTTTTAAATCAATGATTGAAAAGAGTTTATTTTTCCCAAGATTAGACAAGACTTCGTTTATTTCTGGTATTGGATATTTATCAGGGATTGTAGCAGAGTTCAATTTTCGATAATCGACAACCATTCGAAATTTGTTTTTCCTTGAAGAGTCTGGTTTTTTGGAGACAATCCATACTGGTGAATTGTAAGGCGACCGTGATAGTCTGATATAACCATTTTCTAATAGGTGCTTGACTTCCCTTTCAACTTCGGATGTGAGAGCTACTGGATAAGGGTAGGATTTACTGTAGATGGGATTATTCGAAGTTGTACGAATTTCTTCTAGTACGGTCGTTGTGTACGTGAGTTTTTTGTCGGGCTCGGAGAATAGATCAGGAAATTTACCCGGAATTGATGCAAGTCTTTTTCTTTGCAGTGTGGATAAGTGATTTGTATTAATGTCTAATTTATTGACAGATGCCGAATTGTGCTGTTTCAGTGGAAGTTTAATGCCTGGAGGGATAGTCATAAAATTTCCTTTAGTATGAATTATTGCATTCATAGATTTTAGGGAATCATTTCCGATTATTCCTGTGAAGGTTTGAGGCTAGGTAAAAGAAACAGTTTTAGTTTTCCAACATCAGGTTGAAAATGGTCGACGAACGCATGCTGGGTAATTTTCACTGCTCCGCCTACGGAGTTCACGCTAAATGGTTCCTCGTTCTTTATGGGATTTTTTGTCTAGCGAGGTTGGATATAGTTCTTGTTGGAACCAGTGTCTTTTAGAAATTAAAGTATTTCACCGCTCTTCGCAGTCCTTTCAATAGACGGAAGCGAAGAGCTGTTTAGTCTAAAAAATGAATGTCGTCTTGATTTTCGTTAGTTTCTGATGCTTTCTCTTCGTTCTTCGCTAAGTCTGGGGAGAATGGCTGAGTTTCTTCTTCGGCCAAGAATTTGATTAGCTCTTGCCTTTCCAGTTTAGATTGGAGGTGGCTCATTGTCTCGTTTAATACTTCCAGTTGTATGTTATGGTTTTCTGTAAAATACGTACGTTGCTGTTTATGCCCGTATGACTGGTGAAAAGGTTGATGTCGTTTCGGAGCATAGACTGGTCATGGAGAAGGCCTGTTTTGGTAATTAACGGCATGAGTCCTTATGGACTGGTCAACATCCATAGGTTCTACCCTTCGTGGCTTGGGTGGCAACGGCAACTGATTTGGGTATTGGTGCTGTAGCCTTTGTTGGTGAAACCGTGGATACTGTGGTAGGATTGGCTTATTGACGAGTTCAGGGTAGAAGTCACGTCTAGGGTTGTGATGTAAAGGAAGGCGGCATTGATTTAAAAAGTTATTTCTCGGCGGAAGCGGTGCTGGAGTCATGATATGTTTTTGGCGCACGCCATTTTGAGAATTATTAGCATGTTGCGCGCGATGATTCATGTTTTCCAATTTGAGACACAAATAGAGGGCTTGTGGTAGGTCAACTGGTTCACGTAGGCTCAATAGTTCTAGTAGATCTCCAGATAACCCTCTAATAAAGGTATCGAGTGCCGTATCCCGATAACATTTGGTCATGTTATTTAATGATTCTTGACCCATACCGATTGATGAAAGCTTATTGAGTATAAGAGATAAGTGATGGTACACGAATTTGTAAAATTCGTGTATGCTACTATTACCTTGAACAAGGGTCGTCATCTGGTACTCGAGAGTACCCAGATCCCTTTTATCGGCATAATGCATTTTGAGGCATTTTGAGATTTTTTCCCAATTGAGGGGTATTGTACGATTCCAAAGCGACTTCGGCTTGCCCGATGATTTTGTTTCTGATTACGGACAAAATTTCGTAATACTTAGACGTCCCTTTAAGATGCTCGTAGATTGTGAGTATCCTTTCTACACTCTTCTTCCATGAGCTAAATTTGCCTGGGTTGCCTGAGAAGTCTCTCAGACTTTTAATTACGTCAGGGATTCTATCCATGTCGGATAGATTCCTATCATAGCCAGCGTTTATGCTTATGTCCGCTTCGTTATTAATGTCAGACGCGGGATTCATTAAGTTATTGAATATTTGTCTCATCTGCGCTTGAAGGGATTGTGCTACTATTTGGCTGATAACATCTGTTAATTCGTTTCGAGAAAGGGCTATATTTCCCGCTTTGGCAGTTGGGAGTTATGGTTGTCTTCACAATTGTTATTTGCCTGAGAAGCAGACAGACGCGAAGGAAGAACAATGTTGCTGGGATTTGACGTTTTGAATCTTCTTTTGGAACAAACTGCAAAAAAAATCCACCTTCTTTTCTTCGCGATAAATCTTCCGAGATTACAACTATCTCTTGCCAAACAACAGCAACCAACAATCAAAATAAGAGGTCGAAGCCGAAAGAGTATAGTAAGGGTTAAGAGCTCACTTCCACAAATAACGATTTCACTTTACAGGTCAATGCAATAATTTTCACTTATTCGCTTACTTCTAATTATGGTAAAGATCTAGTTTACTACTAATTTTCAAGAAGAAAAATATATGTATTAGATATTTAATATTTCGATGCAAAATTTATATAAACTCAAAATTTTATTATTCCGTCTTTTTTGGTTTTGATTCCATATAAATTTTTATTGAATCTTTTTTGTGTTCTGTTTAAATTAAATTATATCGACTTACAGAAGCCTAATGGTTAAGACCATATTCTGCTGCTCCTTTTTAGCTATTGCAGTTCTGGATCCTTGGGCTGGCTACTAGGGGGCCTATCCGGATCAGCGAGGGATTGTTCGGGACTGGGTATTGTCCCTGGATTTTTTCCTTTCATTTTTTTGAATTTTTTCGATTTGTTCAATTCGACAAATCGAATTTTACTTTATTAAATCGAATTTTATTTTATTTCACGCGCACGAGTGCAGCCCCACGTTGGGTGCCAGGTAAATATCCATCCGATTTTAATAAACAATATTTATTTAGTACGCGCGGGGCAGAGGTTCCCCGAGGCGTTCAGCACCAAAAATACAACAAGCCGCGAAGTGCGACTAGTAATATCTAGATAAACAGTAATATCTAGATAAACATTAAAAATATTTAACACAATAATAATTTTGAAAATAATACTACTTTAAATAATAATAATGAAAGGTATTCATAGCAGTAACCGGAATGAGTTAATATTAATCATATCATCTTTGGGAGCATCCACTAATTACGTAAGGCTTTTGGTTGATGAGTGATGATGATTGATTACCACAAATGCAAATTTGATTGAAATTTTGATGGCTTTCAAAATTTAAGCCGCTTTTGTTAATTAAAAGACTGCAGAAACTATTAAAAATCTGCTCAAATTATCCAAACATTGATTGACTTTACAACAAAGTCTTTAGAATAAAAGATATAAGGTAATATGAATCGGAAGAACCCCTTTCATATGGTAACTTTGAATGATTTTTTATTTTTAATCAAAATGACCTTGAAGATCATGATGACTGTTAATGATTTTTTATTTTTTATTTAATGTTTCTTGTTATCATGAGTAACAAGTTTTGATGGTGTTTTTACAAGCACTGCATGAAGTATATAATTTTTATAAAAATTTAATATTGTCTTTCGTAAATCAGGTTAAAAATATATTGTTTACAAAAAAACCTAATTTTTTGCACTTTTTTTCCTTAAATTAAAAAATTGCTTCAACGATTTTTTCCAAAATTTGGCAGATTCACACAAATGTTAATACGCGTCGATTGACATCTTAACCATGTACATCGTATTTTTGAGAGAGAAAAAACTGTGTTGTTCCTTATACAGTAAATATTTATTTCTTATATCGCATACAATTGTTTGGAGGGCTACGTGCCTTCTTCTTCAGTGCGAATCACAATTTGTTCCTTATACCGACTACGACTACGACTATTTATATACCCCTAAGTTTTTTAACCTACTTTCTGTATCCTAATTGCATCCTACTCAACCACTAAACCCTCTCACCAGGCTCGATGCACAGTTGCCTTCGTCGTGATTCATCCTATTGTCCTTGTCTTCCTTCAATATCCACATACTTTCGACTGCATCCAATAGGTGGGCCTTACGCACTCGCTTAACGACTTCAACGTTGTTGAATGTTATTGTATGTCCATGGTTTATCATATGTCTCGCCATCATGGACTTTATATGACGGACGTCATCATTCCTCCATTTTTCGAATTCCCGTTTATGCTCCTCGAACCTCGTTTTTGCCAGCTTTTTTGTTTGCCCAATGTACTCGTATATGATGGGAAATTCCGGGCAGCTCACCTTTTAAATGCCACTCAACTCGTCCTTTCCGAGACTATCTTTTGCCGATCCCAGCAAGGTCCTCAGCTGGTGGTTCGTACTCCTAGATACTAGATCTATGTTATACGTGGCCAATGCTTTACGGATGATGTCCGTACAGTTCGATGCTGGCTCTTCTATGTTGTTCTACGGAGGTCTGTTGACTGAAGAGAGTTGTCTGTTGCTCATTTCTCATTCGTTGCTGTTTTTTCCTCATCATTTGCTCGATCAATTCTCCTGTAAATCCGTTTTTCACTGCTGTGTCCTTGAAATATTCGAGTTCGTTCATGAACCGCTTTTTTCTTAATGGAATTGTTAAGAGCCTGTGTATCATGCTATGATATGCTGCCGTATTTTGTGTATATGTATGATGCGATGATTTCGGAATTGTCCTTTGTGTGTGAGTGCTCTTCCTATGTATGTCAAATTGCAATTTGTTCATGTTCCTTATTATTTTTCTGTACAAGAAGGATATATGTGGATTCTCCTCCTTTTCCATCGTGAATTGGATGTTTTTATGTATTTTGTAATGTTATTTAGCGTTTCCTTGATCGCATCTTTCTTAACAACTGCCAGCACATCATCTACATATCGAACCCAAAACTTCGGCATAATTCCCCGTTCTTCCAATTCCGTTTCGATGCTCCCCATAAAGATTTCACTGATTAACGGAGACAGCGGATTCCCCATTGCAGTTTCTGATGTGGTTTTGTAGAACTTATTTCTAAATTTGAAACAGTTCTCATTTATGCAGAGAGCCGCAAGTTTACCGTAAGCTTTCACTTGTTTTTTTCCTCCGGGTTACCGCTTGCTCTTGTTATCCACTCTTCCAGCTTCCAGATGGCCTCCTTGACTGGGATACTCGGATATAAGGTCTTGACATCAAAATATACGAGGCAATCTTTCTCATCTATATTTTGCAGATCGCTTAGTTTGTCTATTGATTCATTGGTGCTTCTCACAGCGAATTTGCTATAAAAATTCCCCAGGCTACTTAACTCATTAATTAACCATTTCGGAGTTTTATGCGTGGTGGAATTTATATCCGCTATGATTTCTCTGACTTCGTTTCCTGGCTTGTGTAGAAGAAGAGAAGAGGACTAAGTATGGAGCCCTGGGGAGCACTAGAGGAAGAAAACAAAGGATCGGAGTATACTCCAAACAAGCTAATTCTATTTCTACGATTGGAGAGATGGGAAGGGAACGAGTTTATAAAAACTCCGGATAAACCATAATGCCAGAGTTTACAGCACAAAATATCATGGTTAACTAAATCAAAAGCTTTGGAGAAGCCAGTGAAGACAGTAACAACAAAAGCAGATGAGACTGAGTTCATAAATTCCACTAGATTAGTCGCAGTTGATCGATTTTTGCGAAAACCATGCTGCTGAGCAGCTATTACGTTTTCGAGGGAAGGATAGAGTCTGGAATGAACGCCACGCTCAAGTAGTTTAGCAAAAGACGAAAGGAGGGAGATAGGTCTATAGTTTATAACGTGGGTAGGATCACCAGATTTAAGCAAGGAAGACATTAGGAAAGACATTAGTTAATTTCCAAAACTCGGGGAAAATTCCTGATGATAAAATCAAATTAAAGATTAAAGCTAGTGGAGTGCTTATAGCAAGCAAGCAAGGTGTTTGACTAATGAGTTTGGAATTCCGTCAGGTCCAGGATCCACACTAGCATCTAATTGGTCTATGAAGAACGCAACCTCGTCTGGGGATGTTTGGAACGGCGGTATAACGGGATGATTGGAAGAAAGGAGAGGATTTAGCGTCGAAGGCGATTCTGTAGTGAAATAAGTGGAAAATAAGGAAGCAAACAAGTTACTCATAGAATCAGGCGAAAAAGCTGTTATATTGTCAAGAATTACAGACTCGAGGAATGAAGTACTGGATTTCAGGGAACGAACATACGACCAAAAGACTTCGTTTCATTTGAAAGAAGAGATTCTTCAATATTTAAGAAAAAGGTTTGCTTCGCAGTTCTGATTGCCTCTTTAGCAGCTAAACGAAGACGACAGTAATCCAACCTACTTTGGGAAGTCTTTAAAAGTTTGAGCCGGTGATAGGCTTTGACTTTTTTTCTGAATGCAGATAAAGCAGTTTTAGTGAGCCATCTGTTTCCTTAGATGGGCGATAACGAAGAGTGAATCGCGAAATTAAATCGGGCAACGTATTATGAAGGTATGAGACTGCTTGATTGCAATTAAAGTACCGCAAGCAGTCATACCAATCAACAGAAGATAGCTCATGAGATATTGCCCCAAAGTTAGCTTTTTTGAAGTTATATCGTATTAAAGAACCTGTTCGATTTCTTTTTGGTATCAAAAGATTCACCGTGAAGGATAGAGAGGTATGATGAGGATCAGGTGGAACATATGGAAATAACGCTAGATCAATTGAGAGAAGGTTGGGATGTTTGACAGGATAAGATCAAGTAAGCGCCGCTTTGCATTCAGATGATTATTGAAGTGCATCATGTTGCAAATTGATAGAAACGAAGAAAGTTATTATTGAGGGGCCACAGTTTCAGACAGGAGAAGATGATGGGATATTGCGCCAGTCTACCTGGGGTCAGTTGAAATCACCGCAAACAACTATCAAAGCAGAAGGATTTTTGTAAAGAACATAAGACGAAAACTCATCAAAGAAAGTTTCGAGGATTTCAGGAGATGAATTGCAGGGAATGTATACAGATGAAATAGAAATAGTTTGGGACGCAGTCAATAATTTAACGACAACACATTCAATAGGAGGTGATGGAAAGAAATCATCGCAACGTTCACTAGAAATATCCCCACGAACTGCAGTTAATACACCGCCACCGTCAGACTTTGAAAACCTGACAGGAAATCGATATGCACGATAAACCTCTTGTAGTGTGGAAGCTCAGTGTCCAATATATTATCATTAAGCCACATTTCGATAAGACAAATTACATCATCAATTGCAAGGAAACAAGAGGAGAAGAAATCGCGACGTTTGGTTCTTAACCCCTTCACATTTTGATAATAAAACGTTGTAGAATTATCACGTTTGCGTTCCATGGTAGTAGAGACGTTGTCATCACATGGGCTTTGAGCAGCAGATGTTAAGACCTGACAGGTCGACGGCTGTTATTCCGAAAATTTCTTCCTGACGTCTTAGCAAAACGTTTCACGAAAATGCCAGGCGGCCAGAAGTTCACATCTAATAAGTTTCCCATGTCATCAGCCACAGTCAGTTTAAACGATGTAATTACTTTATTTGCTAAGTTTGCAGGAGTTTGCTCCTTGCAAGAGACCAATGAAGAAGCAGGACCAACCTTTTTCACAATATAATTTATGATCTGCTCGTTTCATGTCTCGTAGGAAAGACGAGAGACAAATATATGCAGTGGAAGTGCAGCGACTATGACTATATGGTCAGCGGCTTCAATTTCGATCACAGAATTCGAAACACTCGTAAGTCAAGTGCATAGCACTACAGCCACTTTGAGTGAGAACAATCTTTCTTCAAATAAAAGCAGGCTCAGCAGGTTTCTCACAAACTGGAGAGCGACGATCAGATGCTGGATCAGGAGTGTCCTTTTGTTTTTAACTTCCCAGTATATGGGAAGTTCTTGTAATCGCCTTGAAAATCAAAATTTAAATTTTCAACATTTCTTTACGTTTTGAGGTCTATAGATTATATTTAAAGTGTTTTTAGAAAGGGTGATGCGTTTATGTGTGTGTACGTACGCTACTATCGTGGACACTTTTTTCTACGAGCATAACTCACGTGAACAAAGTCGTATCGACTTCGTTAAGGTGTCCATCGAAGCGTCTCTCCAATCTTAAGAGCTGATTAGTTTTTGGAAAACTTCCGTCGGGGGGTTTGCTGTTTTGCCCGTTTGAGGGTCATTTCTGTCATGCGTTATATCTTGCGAACCAAACATACAATTACCTTCAACAAGGTGTCGATTGACGCGTATTGACATTTATGTGATTCTATCAAGTTTTTAAAAAAAATCTGGGAGCCGTTTTTCACTTTTTAAATAAGTGTAAAATTTTTTTTCAAAAACAATACATTTTTAACCTTATTTTCAACTCGCAGTGTTTATAGAATTTATATACTTCAAGCAGTGCTTGTAAAAACAACATCAAAACTTTTTCTCGTGATTACGTAAAAAATTAAATAAAAAATTAACAATCATTAACAGGCATCATGGTCTTCAAGATCATTTCTGTCATGCGTTATACATATCTCGCGAACCAAACATACCATTTGCCTCGTTAAGGTGTCAATCGACGCGTGCTAAGATTTGTGTGAATCTATTAAATGTTGGAAAAAATCGTTGAAACGGTTTTTCAATTTAAGGAAAAAAGTGCAAAAATTAGGTTTTTTTATAAACAATAAATTTTTAACCTGATTTACGGAAGACAGTAATCAATTTTTATAAAATTTATATACTCCAAGCAGTGTTTGTAAAAACATCATCGAACCTTGCTCTGATGATTACAAAAAAACATTAAATAAAAAATAAAAAATCACTAACAGTCATCATGATCTACAAGGTCATTTCTGTCATTCACTATATGTCACGAGCTAGATATAATATTTGCATCATCAAGGTGTGAATCGACGTGTAATGTTATCTTGGTGATTTTTTTACCATTATAACAATTCGTTTCAAGAAAAAAATTATGGTTTTTTCATAAAAAATATTTTTTTAACCTGATTTGCACAACACAGTAATAAATGTTTATAAAATTTATACATTCTTATTGAATATTATATTATTGAAAAGAAACCGTCAAAACTTTTTTCCATGATTATGAAAAAAAAAATTAAAAATAAAAAATCATTCAAAGTTACCATGTAAAGAGAGTTCATACGAATGATATTACTTTATACCTTTTATTCTAAATAAATTGTAAATTCAATCAAAGTTTTAAAATAGCAGATTTTCAATAGTTTTTTCAGTCTTTTAATAAAAAAAACTGCTTAAATTTTCAAAATCATCAAAATTTCAATCAAATTTGCATTTGTGGTAATCAACGCTTTGAATGGTAAAATGCTTTAGAGTCAATACTTTGCAAGATCATATGCTTTAAAAAGCTTTCATCAAATAAAAAAATGCAGTTTTCAGTAGATTCATTCTTTAGTAATCGTAAGATTTCAATTACTTCCTCCATCATCATTTGTAAAACCTTGTACTTTTTACAGGCAATTGAACCAATTTTTGGCTGCGTATTCAAAAAATTTCAAGACCAATACAAAATATAAAGTATTTATTAATCTCATTGATGTAAAATCGTGAAAAAGCATAAATTCAGTGATTATACTGAAGTCATGGCAATTTTGAACGCTTTGTATCACCTGGACATTTCTTCGCACCGGATGTTGAACAATGCTCGTAACATGCCAAAGAGATCAAGGCCTTCAGTTCTGACTGGGTTGCAGCTAATTTAGTCTGCATCACAGCAAAATCAGAGCCCAAAAATTCAATGATAGACTGAGCCGATTTTCATTTGGAAGCGTAAGTTGTCATAGAACACTTACGGCAGTTTTCGCAGAACCAGTACACACCTGGAGTGTTGGAGAGATTCGAGGCAAAAGAGCCCAACATACCCACACATTTCGCATGAAAAGGAAGCTCACAAAAACCTCCACATATAATTAATGGTGCTCTGTCCTCCTTCGCCAAACATGCTTTTGCCATACAAATGGAGATTTGATTGAGACAGTTATTTATGGTTTGATGTGGATTTTCCTTTACCAATTTGGCAGATTATTAGACTGAAAGCGCGCTAGCTGTGCAAGAAAAACAAAAGTGTTGGACACCAACGATAATCTCATGCTAACATTTTCACTATTTGAGTATTCAATTTTCACTTGGACAACTGTACACTTGCAACAGAACGGATTAAAGTTTTAATATATTGACGAATCACAGTTTGATCCAATGCAAAAATCGAATTGTTGACGGTAGCGTGCTCGAGTGCGAATTTCTCATCGACGGTAACGATCGACCGAAACACGGAATATTATAACTTCAAAAGCCGATTTCGATGCGCTGAAATTATAAAAGTTTCAGTTGGAGCAGGTCAATAACACGTCTATGCGCGGCGCCGATCAAAATACTATATACTCTCTACTATGAGCAATCCGCGCAAACTTTGTTGGAAAAGTTCATCAATTGCAAAATCCATGCGAAAGAGAACATGGCTCACTACGTGACTCGAGTAACATCGCTTGCCCAGGGTCTCAAGGACATGAAAATGGAACAAAAGTAGCCAATGGTGATAGTAAAGCTACTCAAAATTCGATCACGTAAGAATCATAAATCTTCGGACGTACGAAGCCGAGAATCGGCATGAAATACTATACAAAACTTGATATATATTCCGTCAAAGTTTGGAACATTTCCTTAGAGCTTACCTTGTAGTTGACTTCTTCGTTAAGCTTGATTTTCTCTGGCCCGGACCCGAGAAGTGTTAACTGACTTGATGAAAGTGAGGTTATGAGATTACTCAAAGTGACAAGATAGTGAGGTTTTAATATGGAAAACGGTGACAGTTTACGAGACTTAGGAAATTTTATGGGTTCGACGGCTTCAATGAATGAAGTGAATGAAGTCCATCGAAGACAAAGATCATGCAATGCCTGAACAATAATTCATGAAATGGGTATAATCAAACTATGTTTCTTCAAAAACTTGACAATCAGCTATTCGAATTAAAAATTCTTGAACTGCAACGGCTGCTGTAACCGATGGCAACTCACTTCACTCATCAAAGACATCTAATAAGTTATTTTAGTTGAACTCATGTTTGATCAGTATTCGACCATATTTCTGCAGCTAGCGCAAGCCAATTTGACTAGCTCGACTTGTAGCTTCGTATGTTCATAGTAATCTCCACTAATCATTTAATATACATCCACAATCATTAACGACGTCGTTTTCCGTAGTTGTTATTTTGAAGGGTTCCACTCATTGCAGCCTTACAAGCAGCTACATTCTTAACCCGTTCCCCAACATCTGAGTACCTGGATCAATTCTGGATACTCTGGAGTCGAAAACGTTGAAGCAATCATTGACCTGTGAACAAGCATTCGAAAAATTTGTGCATGTCAATAGTAAGTTTTACTTGCTTGTTTAAAAAGCACGGCAACTTTTTGCCAATCAAGTTGCTTAGCAATGTCCAATGTTTTCATTCTCTGAATAGCATCCCAATATGCGAGATACAGCAATTGAGTCGCAAATTTGACCTTTTGCCTCCGATATTTCGGAATTGTATGCTCAAGCGACTGGCAACATACAAATCGAATTACAATCAAATTACAAAGAACACTTTGAGAGATTTGCTCGTCACAAGGTTCATGTGTACTCCAGAGTCCAAAACTTATCAGTTTTATAAAGTGAGGAGTGTCGAGAAAATATTATACTACTAGACCTACTATGATAAGCTACTGGTTTCAAAATCTCGTAGAAGCATCGCTCCAATGCCAACTTTCGACGCATCATGTAAATTCCTGTTTCAGCTTCGTGACCATAAAAGGCAAGTACAGGCCGGTTAATTAGTGAGTTCTTCAATTCTTCAAATGCACTCTGCTGTTGTTCTTTCCACAATTTATTGGCTTTTTTTAGTACATCCATAAGCAGCGATGCTACTTTAGCAAATATTTTCACGAATCTTCTAAAATAACCGGATAGTCCAAGGAATCGCCGCAGCTGATGTGTACTTCCAGACTTAGGAAACTCTGAGTTCGCCAGAGTTTTTCCCTTATCCGGTTGGATACCTGGAACTGTAATGTCATTTCCTAAATATTCTACTTTACTGTTAAGAAAGAAACGTTTGGGTCCACTTTCTACATTTTCTAATACTTTATCTATGGTCGCGGCGGGTAATATTAAATTTTTCATTTCTGTTACACAGGAAGCTAAATAATGCAGCGTTAACTGTCTTTCAGAAGACAGCTGGTGCATTAGCCAGACCAAAACGTGTACGTAAGCAGTTGTAATGGCCATTTGGAGTATTAACCCTTTTTTTCGATCAACTCTTCGCTCATAAGAATTTGATAATGGACATTTTCTAAGACCAACCCTGTGAAAAATTTACAGCTTTTTAGACTATCCAGCTGATTGTATATTCTAGGCAGTAGATACTGTAATTGCGTTTAATTTCCTATAAACCACACATATCCGGTTCTCTCCTGCCTTCTTCTGAACTAAGAGTGTATGAGTATTGTATGGTGATATTGAATCTCTGATTATGTTGTTGTAACTCTTTAAACTGTTTCGTGTTGCGGCCATAGCATAAAGAATATATAGCTTTGACACTCTCAGCTGTCAAAACAGGCTTGAGAAAGAACATGCCAAAATTACCCCTCCATCAGAAAGAGCGCTCTGGCTTTCGTTCCTAAGCTCGCGCCAGTAAAGTTCTATGTCCGTACGGGAGAGTAAAAATTCTTTATTTTATCGAAGGTTTGAGCGCGTAACGGCTTAAAATTGATACACACTACACTACTCTTTCTTAGATCTAATCAAGGTCTTTCATATGGATTTCTTATCTCTAATTATGAATGTGTGGTTTCAAATATCTTTCATCTTCGAACCACGGCATGTTATTTTGCTTATTCAGAACATAAGTGTATTTTGCTTAGTCAGAACTTTATTTCGGTTATTGAAAACTTTAAGTGTGTTTAGCTTATTCGGAATTCAAGTGTATTTTGCTTATTCACAACTTTATTTCGGTTATTGAGAACTTTAAGTGTATTTTGCTTATTCAGAATTTAAGTGCTGATAATATACTGGCTTATCGCCGTGTGGTGTTTTTGGGTGAGTCGTCAAGAGGGGCTGATGACGTAGCTAGCGCGAAAGAGTAGATTAAAATTCGTATTCAAATTTCTCGAGGCCAGGATGTGCATATGTATAAAGACGAGCCGGCCATTTTATATCAGTTAAGCGTGTACGTGTACACGGCAAAATCAGCTGACTTAACGCTAGTGTACGTGAAATCAACGAATGCGGTGAGTAGTCGCATCGGGTATGCGACTGATCGAGGCATTTGCGGTTGCCCGATAAGCAGAAAAACGAATCTAAGCGGCATTCGTTAGTTTCATTCTAGATTTGCTAGTCAATCGGAACAGACAAAAATAATAAAAATGGAGTGTTTAGTGGAAGATTGTAAAAGTGGTAAAACCTTTTTCAAGTTTCCAGGTGATGATGACGCGTAAATTGTGATTTGAAATTCCTTAAATGTACTTTTTTTTCGACATCCATACACGAGCCGACCACTAGAGGGAATTTCATTACGTTTCTTTGATAACACTGAATTGTAAATATTCGACTTCCGGCGCACGTTCCCGTCACTTAGAGCTGAAAATCAGCAAACTTACGCAAAAACTTTGCGTTACCGGGAACTTTTTCACTAAAATTTCACCAGGCTATTGATTCCTGCACACGTTCACTAGCAGGAAGTCCAACGACAAAAATACTCTTGCGTCTACTGCAGGACGCACATTCAACGAAGATGTGTATCCAGTTCAAAAAAAAAACTGATGTCCAACCATTTGAAGTACACGTTCCTCTAGTCCCCAGCGGACTTTCAGCTAGAAGTCTTAGTTGCATATTCTTTCATGCAAAACTAAGGAACGGCGAAAGAAAACATCCAGCTGCATTGCAGCATTTGATGACGGTTATCAACTGGCCGCTTTTTGCACTTGAAATCATGGCAAAATTTGTTTTGCTTTTACTGAGAGTTCTTTCAGAGGTACCTAGACGCTTCGATGTTATTTTTTTCGCAGATAAATTCATATTTTCAGAAAATTGGCTGACGTCGCGGTGACTAAATCCTTGCATCCCTGCAACAGTTGTTGATTCTGGAGTTCTTCACGTTTGGTTGGTATGACGGGACAACATACTTTGGAGCCATTCTATATCAGCATTTTGATTTTTACTCCAACCCACAGGGTGCTCCAACTTGGCAGATTCCAATACCAAACTCGTGAATTCATCCCGGGTACGTCCGAAAAACATCGTAACCATATCTTTCAGCTAAGTCACCACCAACTCGGTTTCTTCATACTTTTTGGCTGACCCTTTGAAAAATTCTTGAGCCCTACATAAGTTTATTGCAGTTTGCATGGTATCCTTACACAAACAACATTGCACCGTCCTTTTTGTAATGAGAAAAATTTGTTATATAAACCATAATTCTCTAGAATTAAATTGCTCTTGAAGATCGGGCAAAGTGAATACGGTATCCACTTTGCCCGGAGTGTCCACTTTTGAGGTTATTCCAAACCATTACAAAATCAATACATCTAAACTCTTCTTCAACACTTTTTTTGAACCTACATAAACATGCATTAAATCTTTCTTATATTGAAGAGCTTTCCACGAATAACATTGCCGTTACAAACCAAATACTTACCTCAGTAAATTAATATTTACCGCACAAAAACACACTTTGTCTACTCTCTGACACCACATGAAGCAACTCTGTGCCAAAGTATCTGACACGCATTAAGCGGCAACAAGTGAATGGTGCTATGACAATGTGGCTACTGGCCAACGAAGAATTTGGGAATAGTAAGGAGTGTTCGCTTTCCTCGGTAATATTTACTTTATCCGGGTTCCCTTTATATACGAAATGATTAAGACAAGTCTTCCCTTTGTCAACGTTCAACACGATATGTTTTCCCATTTTTATCTTTCCTTCGAAAAGGAGTTATCTTTAAAATACACACTTAAATATACCAGTTTCCTGTTTTACACAGATGGGTTTCGTTTCCTGAAATCTTTTGAGTTGTTATCCGGTTCGTACATATGCATATAAGACACTCCTACCCAACGTATTTGGATAAATTTTCTGATCTTACAGTGCGTACAATTACATTTTCTATCTTGATGCCATCCGACAGAATCCAATATACAGAGTAGGTGTGTCGAATCCTACTGATTTCAAATTATGAATATTTTTTCATTTACGAGTAGTGTTTTGTAACTTTCGAGAGTAGTGTTAATACATTACGCAGATTTAATTGAAGTGTGAGAGCATGAAGGTAAATTGTCACACGACACATAACACACTTAAATGTAGATTTAAGTTACTTGAACGCAGAAGAAGAAAACGAAGTGAGAACTCTTTTAAAAAAATTCAAACATCTTATTTATAAAGATGGGGATCTACTAACTAAGACAGATTCTATTTGCCACGAAATAAAAACCAGTACAGACCAGTCTATTCATGCTAAGCTCTATCGACTCCCTCCAAAACACGAAGAAGAAGTCCGGAAGCAAGTGTTGGAAATGTAACAACAGGGAATCATTCAAAAATCCAATAGTAGATACGCATCTCCAATTGTAGTTGTCGCTAAGAAAATTGACAATTCGGGACGGCAAAAATTTCGCCTATGCGTTGATTATCGCAAACTGAACGAAATCACTTTAGACGACAAGTACCCCCTTCCAAACATAGATAGTATCCTGGACAAGCTCAGCAGATCCCAGTACTTTACTTCCATTGATTTGGCATCAAAATCAAATTAAGGTCCATACTAACGATATCCAAAAAAATGCGTTTGTTACTCCGTTTGGATTATATGAGTATCTCAGAATGCCTTTTGGCTTAAAGAATGCTCCAGCCACCTTTCAAAGGCTGATGAATGACATACTCCGGGAACATATAAACAAAATTTGTGTCGTTTATTTAGACGACATATTAGTATTCTCAACTAGTTTACAAGAGCACATTAATTCTCTCACACTTATCTTCAATAAACTTACAGAACATAATCTTAAAATTCAATTCGATAAATGTTATTTTATGAAGAGAACTACAGAGTTTCTTGGTCATATTTTAACGTCAGAGGGGATGAAGCCAAATCCTAATAAAATAAAATGTATCCAAGAATACCCTTTACCTAAAACAGACAAACAACTAAAAGGTTTTCTAGGTGTTACGGGATTTTACAGGAAATTTGTTAAGGATTATGCAAAAATTGCCACTCCTATGATCAAATACTTAAAAAAAGGAAAAAATATAAATGCCAACGATCCAGAATACATCGAAGCGTTTGAGACGCTAAAATTGAGCATAATTAAACATCCTATACTCAAATTTCCAAACTTTTCGAATCCATTCACTTTATACACTGATGCTAGTAACTATGCTTTAGGAGCTGTTTTAACACAAAACGAACAACCAGTTTGTTACGCGTCAAGATCTCTGAACGATCATGAAAAAAACTATTCAGTAACTGATAAAGAATTTTTAGCCATCATATGGGCTGTGACGTATTTTCGACCATATTTGTGGGGTAATCGGTTCAAAATTATCACCGATCACTTACCCATTAAAAACCTTAACAAAAAATATAGCGGAAAAGAATTTAGTCAGAGGAACCAACGATGGTTACTTAAACTTCAAGAATACCAATTTGATATCGAGTATTTAAAAGGAAAACAAAATAAGGTTGCCGATTTCTTGAGTAGGATTCCTCAAAACAAAGATAAAAGCCAATTGACGAACGAATCAGTAAACGCCTTAACAAATGACGCTACGATTCATTCTCAAGAAGAACAGCAATTAGATCACATACCTATGAAAAAGACTATTGTTAATAAATATAGAACTCAGCTGATTTTAACCTGTGATGTACAACAAGAAATGGAAATACTGCATAATCGCAGAATAATTTATGTTGATATGACAAAAAATCGAGAACATTGGATTGGTTTATTTAGAAGATTTATTGTACCCGGTAAAATCGGTATTTACACCGAATTATCGTATCATGAATATCACAAAATACAAAAATTATTAATAGAGCTTTTTGGACGAGAAAAGAATATAAAGTTTATTAAAGCTACTCTTCGCGCGACTGAAATGCGAACGTTAGAAGAAGCACAAAGGCAAATATCACTTTATCACACCCAAGAAAGTTTACATAGTGGAATAATAGAAACCTATTATCAATTGAAGAACAGGATATTCTATCCAAACCTCTCGAAAGAAATCACAAAAATAATTAACAATTGCAAAACATGTCTGGAAACTAAATACGAGCGAAAACCAATCAAATTAAAATACAAAATCAGTGAAACTCCAAAAGATGCAAACCAAATTCTTCACATGGATGTCTATTACTTCCTAAAACAGCCATTTTTAACTTTGATAGACAAACTTACGAAGAAAGTATACGCATATCATCTACCAAATAGACATTGGACGAAAAAAGTCGAAACACTGGAAGAACATTTTTCTAAATTCGGGAAACCAAAGAAACTAGTAGGAGAAAATGAATTTAATTCCATAAACTTGCAAGATTTCTTAAGGGAACAGCAAGTAGAGCTACATTTAACTACCCCTAACACTCACACGGGAAACAGCGATATAAATAGATTCCACAGTACCATACAGGAAAAGTTAGTAGCAATGCGTAAGTTAGATTTGAGTATAGTCCAAAAAATTCACAGAGCGGTGAACAATTACAACGGCAGGTACCATACAACAATTCGAATGACGCCTGACCAAACTATGCAAGCTAGTCCTGCACGTCTGGTCCAGTTAGCACAAAATAGAAAAGAGAAAATTGTTAGTAACCTAAATAAAAGTAGAGAAGACTATCAAGAAAGTAGAAATATAATTCCAGATAAAAATTATAAACGAAATTACTATAAGAATCAACCAAGATATAGAATAAAAGTTAAAGAAAAAGAGCATCCAACGAATACTAAAAGACCGCGTAAATTTGCAGGTGATAACATTAGTATTACCCACACTGATATTACTAACTCTGGTGCTACCACCAATCGAAACAAAACTTGACTTTTACAAACAAACAAAAAAAAAGTACGAACAGGACTATTACAGTTTAAAGACTTATGTTAACTAGTTGATTTTAAATTGATAACAGCGTTACCCACTACTAATTATTTGCAAGTTATAATGGACGACGAATATATTCTCGAAATAAAGAAGAAGAAAATGTATGTTTCTGAAAATACATCGCAGTACGAAAACGAGTTAGAACCTCTAAATAATTGTGTATGAGAAATGACTGTATGTTGACTAAAATTGATGTAATAGAAATAAGAAAAACTTATTTTGATTTGTGAAAATATGAAAAAACATTGAATTAATTAATAATGTGACGACCAAAAAATAAATTTAAATGGAAATATTTGATAACAGTTAGTAACTGTTCTATTCAAAACTTAGACCAAACATTCAGTAATACTAACGAAAAATTTGTGGATAGATTTTTCTACACGCACAATGTTAAGTACATTTTTTCCAAACATTTCAATTTTACTAATATTATACTTACAAATACTGTCAATTTAAAATATATCGATAATATAAGATACCATAAAAATGTACACTACATTGTTGGCTCATCGATTCTAACGATTTTATTAATAACTACTTGCGATGTTTTTGAGGCATAAAAAAAAATCAATGTTGAAATTCACTTCCAACAAAATTCCAGAAAGTGGAAAAATTCCGGAGAATTTTAATTTAAACGGGGGAGAGGTTACATATCCAGATCGCAATGCTTTCGATAGTCAGCATTTTTATTACTATGTTGACACAGCTGCATCCGCAGCTGTGTAAACATCATCATAGTTCCGAGAATTTCGCGAATATCTTCTCACGGTACAGAACGATGAGTCAGCAAACCGAGACAATATAAGTCAAGATTAGAGAATAAGCAAGCGAGTAGTAAGTTGCACGGCTGAAGATCAGCATTGGTTCATGAAATAATATATTTTTTAGAAAAAACTAAAAGTGTTTTTTCTTAGTTATACAGAATAACGGGTATGAGCACAAATTATATAAAAATCTTTAACAAAAATGAAAATAGATATCTACAACTATTAATAGATACTGAAGCCGACATCTCCATATATAAAAGTAATAATTTAAGTTCATATGATATACAAGCACAAAACAGGAGCAAACTCACGGGCATAACAAATGAAACTATAATGTCACTCGGAACTATCAAACTACATTTCAACATTGAAGATATTGTTATATCAAATACATTTCATGCGGTAGATGAGAAATTCCCTATCGAAACTGATGGCATTATAGGACGAGACATGCTAATCAAGTATATGTGCAAAATTGACTACGAAACATACACCATATCCTTCAGTATACAAGACAGAGATATAGTATTACCAATGTACACCAGAAAAGCTAACAGTTCACACATAACAATTCCCGCAAGAACAGAAGCGACAATACCCATAGACGTAGACAGATCAGAAGACAGCAATATACTAAACAAAGAAATCGAAAAAGGGATATTCTTAAGCAATTGCATAATTCCAGCGAAAGGTATCTGTCATGTGAAGATACTCAATACTAACTAACAAGACATAACTCTGAAGAACTTTCAAACAGAGGTAGAACCACTGAGGAATTATGACGTATTAAAGACAACTCAGAAATTTGACAAAAAACGATTAAACGAACTATTGAACGTAATTAATACCAACAGTCTCGATGAACAAGCAAACAAGAGCTTGTAAGAAATTATTATGAAATACCAAGATGTTTTCTATCTGGAAGGTGAATACTTCACAAAAAATAATTTCTACCAACAAAAACTCAACACCTGCGACGAAAACCAAGTCTACATAAAAAATTATAGGTTACCACAAACTCAGAATGACGAAATTCTTAGGCAAGTACGGGAACTAAAAGATAATGATATTATCGAACAATCCACAAGCCCGTACAACTCACCATTGTTAGTTGTACCTAAGAAAAGCTCGGATGACACCAAGAAGTGGATATGAGTCGTTGATTTCAGAAAACTAAACGACAAACTGGTGAACGATAAATTTCCATTAACAAGGTTAGAAACAAACAGACAAACTAGGTAGGGCAAAGTACTTTTCAACCTTGGATATGACTAGTTCGTTCCACCAGATCGAGCTAGAAAAAGAATCAAGACCTTTAACCGCTTTTTCCACCAATGATGGACATCACCAATTCAAAAGATTACCTTTTGGATTGAAAATATCATCAAACAGCTTCCAAAAGATGCTCACTATTGCCTTAACTGGTCTTAGCGACTCAGCATTCTTATACGTAGACGACATCATGGTTTTCGGATGTAGCATGAAACATCATAATGAAAATTTAAGAACAGTTTTACAGAGACTTCGTCAGTACAATTTGAAGTTAAATGCAAATAAATGCAAGTTTTTAAAATCAGAAGTAGTGTATTTAGGACACCTTATTACAGCAGATGGTGTAAAAACAGACCCTGCTAAGCATGAAGTAATTAAAAATTATCCCATCCCAAAGACCGCGGATGACGTGCGAAGATTCGTAGCTTTCTGCAATTATCATCGACGCTTCATACCAAACTTTGCGGAAACGGCAAAGAGTTTGAACTCTCTTTTAAAAAAAAAAGCACCGTTTGTTTGGGAAGAGGAACAGCAAAAAGCATACGAACTTTTAAAACGCAAACTGATTTCACCTCCTATACTTCCATACCCAGATTTTGGAAAACCCTTCATACTTACTACAGATGCGTCAAATTTCGCACTAGGTGCTATACTATCACAAGGAGAAATTGGTTCAGATCTACCAATCTCGTACGTGACCAAATCCTTAAATAAGCACGAATTGAATAAGCCTATCATAGAAAAGGAACTATAAGCGATACATTGGGGCATAAACTTTTTTAGGCCATATTTATATGGACGGAAGTTTATAGTCGTATCAGACCACAGACCTTTGGTATCATTATTTACACACAAAAATCCATCTTCAAAACTTACTAGAATACGTCTACATCTATCGGACTACGATTTCGAGATCATATACAAAAAGGGTAATATAAATACAAATGCAAATGCGCTGTCAAGAATACAAATCAACACTGAAATGCTAAAATCCATGATACCTCCGACAAACGATGAAAATATTAGCAAAAAGTTATTGGCGATAACAAGAAGTAAAACGAAAAAGGTACAAAGTGAAAATAAGAATACAGAAATCAACAAGCAAAGTGGCAACCAAAACGAAGAGATTGATCACCTCCATGCGTTTGATTGCACTTCTTTGTCAGATATTAAAGGGGCGATGAAACTGAAATTTTATATGCTAGCTAGCAAGAAAAACAAGAAAGATGATATATCTATAACTAAAGAGAAAGATTTTATAGTAGTGCGCTATAGTGATAAAGTTGTTGAGAAACCAGTTTCCTTCAACGATAAGCTGAAAGTTCGTGATAACAACAATGATAATTCATACACGAAATTAGTTTCTGTCATGAAGAAGTTGTTAATATATTCAAAGAATAATAGCATAAATGCACTATCTATATTTTTTAATGATAATATATTCAGGTACGTACCGAGAAATGAATTCAAGAAATTATTTAATGCGTTGCAATGGGAAGAAAGTTATAAGTTAAAAATATTAATACACAGACCGCCCATACGAATTCAACACGTCAAAAAGCAAGATGAATTAATTATTGAGTATTGTACTAGCCCATCACGATCGTGCCAGACTAAGCGGCGCTTAGCGTTGACAAGTGCAATGTACGACATGCTTGGGACTTTGCATGCTCACACCAACACACGAAGTGCATGTACCCTTTGGGAAGAAACTTGAGTAGTCATTATTCATGGTTTTTATGAGTGTTGCATTTTAAATTGGGTCATATGGAAAAATGCTGATCGATATTTTGGTTGATAGAATGAATTGACTATATTCAATTCTTTGTTTTAGAGTAGGGATTATGTATTAAGTAAATTAAAAATATTAGAGTAGGGATTATATATTTAGATGTAGAATTTGTATAAAAGGAATTGTAGAACAAAGAAAAGATAGTCATAGTCTTACTTTTGACTCGTTTGAATTTTTAATTATTGCCGTAGTTTGGCAAAACGCTCGAGCCGTAATTTGGCTTTAGAAGCGCAATGACTATAGCGTAACCAGTCGCTAAGGCATTAGAAATGTAGGCTTGCTTGGATCATGAATCCTGCGCCAGACATGTGGCAATTGACTTGCCGGTAAGTACCCTTACTATAACCCTGTTTCCTAACTAATAGAGCGCTAATTGACGGATCTCCCTCGAGGAATATAAGATCCGGCGTTTGGCATCCAACACAGAGGATTTCAAGGCACCTGAAAAATCATCGGCGACGAATCATCTTTAACAATATGCCTCAGAAAGTTAGCAAATATGGAAAGCATTATGTAAGCTGCCCATGGGCATATGATGGTGCAAAATGTGGACCACACACTTGTGAATGTTATAGTGTTCATAGAAAAATAAGTAAAATTAAAAAAAAATGTTCAATTATACATAAGATTAATAAACTATCTTTTTCGAAGAAGATGATCAGTGAACCGAAGGAAATCTCCAACTGCCTTAATCACCATTTCTCTAAAATAGGTCATAAAATAGTAACGAAATTGCCTACGATACGGACATCATCATTTCGAAACACATCCCCAATCTCTTCTTTTCATTTAAGAACCACCAATAAAAAAGAAATAATTGAAACTATTAATTCTCTTTGGAACCATACAGCATCAGGTTCTGATGGTATCTCCGTTGATGACCTCAAATTAATCAAAGAAAATATTGCTGATACTCTCGCGAAATTTATAAATAAATATATAAGGAAGGGAAGATTCCCGGAATACTTAAAAATATCTGCAGTTATACCGATTTTTAAATGGGGTGATGAAACTGACCCAAACAATTACAAACCAATCTCACTCTTGAATTCCTAAAGTAAAATTCTCCAAAAAATAGTAGATTCTCGAATCAAAGAATTCTTATTGCAAAACGAAATCTTGGATAGAAACAAGTACGGATTCCAGGTGGACAAGGGTACAAAAGATGCCATTCCTGATGTAATTAGATTTGTAAATGAATACTTGGATAAGGGCCACTACGTTGCAGCAGTTTTCGTGGACTTAAAGAAAGCCTTCGACACAGTTACACATGAAACTTTAATCAACAGGCTCGGTGAATATGGAATTGTTGGAAAAGCAAATAAATTTATACGCAGTTACTTCACGGATAGATTTCAAAATACACTAATTGGAGGTGTTAAAAGTAAAACTGCTGAATTTATCATAGGTGTTCCGCAGGGCTCGATCCTAGGACCAACGCTATTTCTACTATATATCAGCTCCATAAAAAAAGCAGACCTTGTTGCGAAAGTGGTTATGTACGCAGATGACAATGTGCTCGTATACTCAGGTAAAACTAGTCTCGAAATTGAACAAAAAGTAAATACTGCCCTGAACAAGTATTAATATTGGCTTCTACAAAGCAGATTGGCAATAAACGCGGGGAAGAGAAAATATATTATTTTCAAACAAAAGAACAAGACTGACATACAGCAACACACAAAAATCAATGACACAAGCCTCCAGAGAGTAGAACAAACAAGCCGCGAGGTGCGACCCTTGAGGTCCACACGGTCAATTTCCCAGTAATATCTACATAGATATTAAAAATATTAAACACGATAATAATTATGGAAATTATATTAATTTTAATAATAAAAATTTACCTCTCATAAAAGCTATTGGAATGACTTAATATTCATCGTACCATCTACGCAAGCGTCAATTGATTACGTAAAGATTTTCGACGATTGGTTTGATTTAATATTCGCGTGGATCAATCGGAGGGGGGACAGGTTACAAAGCCTTTTCTACGTTATTTGTTATTTTCATATCGATGCTTGAAGGACAAAACAGCGCTAGCAAAAATGAATGCAGTTTTTGTTATTACGACAACTGAAGAGATTTTGTCACGTGATGGCCATTTTGAATAGTTGCGGTCAAAACTGCTAGCACTTCGGCATAATCACTGAATTTGTATTTTTTGCACGATTTTAGATCAATGAAATTAATAATTATTTCTAATTTTCTGTTGATTTTGAAAAAACATTGATTATGCAGTCAAAAATAGGTTCAATTGCATATAAAAAGGAAAATACATGTATTACAAATGATGAAGGAAGTAATTGAAATCTTACGAATACTAAAGAACAAAACTCCTAAAAACTAAAAAAAATTATTTGATGAAAACTTTTGAAAGCATATGATCTTAAAAAGTGTTGACTACAAAACATTTTACCATTCAAAACGTTGATTACCACAATTGCAAATTTGATTTGATTTGTATTGGTTTTCATAATTTAAGCAGTTTTTTTATAAAAGTCAAAACACGGTTTTGTGAAGACTATTAAAAATCTTCGCAAATTATGCAAATAATAATAAACTTTGATTGACTTTACAAGAATGTCTTTAGAATAAAAGATTTAAGGTATACAAATTCGTATGAACCCTTTTTACATGGAGACTTTGAATTTTTTTTTATTTTAAATTCAATTTGTTTTGAAATCATGAGAAAATATTTTGCTGGTCTCTACAGAAATTGATGAAAGTTTATAAGTTTTATAAACATTTATTTTTACGATGGTTATTTAATTAATTATTAATTAATGTTTTTATGAAAAAAACACCAAAAAATTTGATGGTTTTTTACAAAAACTGTTCGCAGAATATAATTTATATAAACATTGATTACTGCGTCTTGAAAATCAGGTTGAAAATTTGATGTTTATTAAAAAAAACCCAATTTTTGCCCTCTTTTCAAAAATTTAAAAAACGGCTCCCACGATTTTTTTAAAAGTATTATAGAATCACGTAAATGTCAATACGCATCGATTGGCACCTTGATGAAGCAAATCGTACGTTTGGTTCGCGAGATAAAGCGCATGACAGGGTTGACTTTCAAGGGGTGAAAACAGCAAACCCACCCCCGATCAAAGTGTCCCAAAAACTAATCAGCTCTTAAGATTGTAAAGACGCTTCGATTGACACCTTAACAAAGTCGATACAACTTTGTTTACGTGAGTTACGCTCGTAGAAAAACTGTCCGTGAACGCACGAACATACACACAAACATACATACTTCTTTCTAAAAACACTTAAAATAAACTCGTAAGACCTCAAAACGTAAAGATGTGTTGAAAATTTCAATTTCGATTTTCGAGGCGAGGAAGTTAATAAAATATCTAGGACTTCTCATAGACTAGAAACTAAAATGGACTCCACCTATAAATGATCAAAGGAAAAAACTGGTTGTCTTAATTGGTCTTCTACGTCGCTTCTACTTCTTTCTAAAGAAAAACAAAATCCAAATTATGTGTGAGCATCTCCTTTCCAAAATTTTCTACGGCATCTTGAATTGGAGCCAAACTTCTAAAGGTAACCTCATGATCATCTCCAGACTAGTTACGAAGGCGTATAAAACCATTTTCAATCTCCCTATGCCAACTTCAACGAGCAAAGTTCTCAAAACAGCCCAAGAATTTAATTTGCAAGGCATGATTTTCATGGAAAGAGCTAAATTCATACATAAGAATTTACACCGTAATCAGTATACCGCTGTGAACTTAGATAGAATTGAGGGGAAAAACACTTACAGAATGAGAAACATGAAAAATTTAGCTATAGCATTTGCCAGAACTGATCGGATAAAAGAAGACCCCTTCAACAAAGCAGCCAACTTTTACAATACACTACCCGACAAAATTAAAAACATAGCGAACCCAACTTTCTTTAAAACGACTCTAAAAAAATATCTCCTTCAGGACCAACTTTCGCAGTAAGTCACAAGTACAATCAGCTCCACAAAACTCAAAACCAAAAATGTAATCAACAGGAAATAATTCATAAACATATAGTCTGAACTATTAATCTAAATTAAAGGACACTAAAATTTACATATTTGGTACCATCCCTTATACCGATTCTTATCGTCTGGGAAGTACTATGTCCTTAAATTTTAAATACGGAAAATTACTAAGTTTTGATGGGGAGAATGATTGAAGGAAACGGAGGTGGTTTTAGTTGGTAGAAATCCGGCATGCCGAGAGGCAGGAGCTGATCGGTATCTTTTGAAGATTTCCACCTCCCAACATTCAAAAAAAAATCATCAGTAAATCAATCAAACTACAATGTTTTATTACGCATTTATATGTTAAAGAACCACATTTTTAACATTTACCAAGGAATTTTATTTTGCTGAGTATCCCAACCATTTCACAAGCGCTTGATTACCATTTTTTTTTTAATATTTTCTTCACAAGATATACTGACGAATTCTTAGCTTTCAATAGCTCAGGCTCATAAAACCCACCTTCAATTTTATTCCCTTCATAATTTTCCAATAAATATGTGAAGGGATTTGTTTTACGAATTTGTCGAATTCTGAAAATTTCAGTGGTCCATTCTGGTTTATAACCCTTTTCAAATATATGTTTGTATTTACATTGGATCTATTCACAGTAGATGGAGCCGTTTTTATTGTTCGGTATTTTTTTATTATTGTACACTGACTATATCATCAACTTGATTGATCCACCTATAATTTCCACATCATATTCTTTAGTGTTCGATTGAATCGTTCAACAATTAATGTCTTAAGAGAACTATACGTAGAATAATGGTTTATTTGATATTTCTCTGTTACATTTTTAAAGTGTTTGTTGTAGAACTCTTTTCCATCATCTGTTTGTAAATTTTCGGGTGTGCGTCCTCGTCGGAAAATTTGTTCAATCGCAGTAGCAACTTCTTTGCTAGTTTTTGTTTTGATCGGAACCGTCCATGCAAACTTTGAAAATGTGTCGATGACCGTAAGAAGGAAACAAAACCTTGTATAATCGCTAGCGTATGCTGCCATATCGACTAAATCGGCCTGCCAAAAGTCATCCAAACCTTTTATTATAACGTGTATCCAATTCGTTTACTACGTCCCGTTTGCTCATTTCAGAATGACCTGGATTTCGTTATACGATTGATATTTGTATATTAGTAGGTATCACTAAGCATTCTCATCGTCATCATCATCATCAGCGGCGCTCTTGTCGTTCTGAACTTGATGTTGTTTGTCTACATATGTCTTTAGTTTATCAATGTTAATATCAACGTAGTTTTTTGTATAAGCATCATCATCTTCTATGGAGTATCCAAGATTCTTGAGTCGTTTGAAATTTAGGATGTAATCACCACCTCCGTTTTATTAAATCCCGCATCAGGCAAACCTAGTAGACCAGCCTTACCCGGTTTTCCTTCCGATCCTGAAGATCCTCGAGGACCCGGTGGTCCCTGCCGACCTATAGGACCTTGCAGACCTTGCGTACCTGGTGGTCTTTGAATTCTTTGCAAGCCAAGTTTTCCTCCACTTTCGTTTAAAAATGAACCAACGACAACGCCCATTTATGAATAATAATAATAACTAGTGAATGAATGAATGATGAAGATAGTTATCGTGTTTTTTCTATTATTTGTGATTCTTTCAATTCTTCATTGATTGATATTATTTCGTTGTTATGATTACTGTGAATTGCTTGTTGCGATGCAATGAGTAACAGCAATCTACAAGTATTTGATTGTCATCGATTATGAAATTCGAATTTCCTATTTTCCAATTCTCCTCATCATCGTCATCCTTATATACACCATAAATACTGTCAACTATAGTTGGTTGATTTACATAAATATCTAGATATTTTTTTAGAAACATCTGAAAAATGGTTTTGTTTCATGTACTCTTCAAGATGTTTTCATCCTTCCGGCGAGGTAACATATTTACGAATAGCTTTTGTAGAAAAATTAGATGAAGTGCTGGTGCGGTTAAGTTTTCGCCTAAACTTTGGTGGAGAAGTTTTGAAACTATCTTCTTCTTCTTCACTATCTTCCTCTCTTTTCTCTTCGCGTGCTATTTATCTGTTATTGAACAACTTTGAACTGCAGGTCGAAGCAGTTCATTAGCCGTTCAATAACAGATAAATAGCAGTTCAAGCTACACACGTGCATGTGCGCGCCACGGTGTACGCTACGGAGCAGGTGTATAGCTTGAACTGCTATTGAACTGCTTCGAACTTTGAACTGCTAATGAACTGCTTCGACCTGCATTCGACCATGAGAATGCTTCGTGATACCTACTAATATACAAATACCAACCGTATAACGAAATCCAGGTCATTCTGAAATGAGCAAACGGGACGTAGTAAACGAATTGGATACACGTTATAATAAAAGGTTTGGATGACTTGTGGCACGCCAATTTAGTCGAAATGGAAGCATACGCTAGCGATAATACAAGGTTTCGTTTCCTTCTTACGGTCATCGACACATTTTCAAAGTTTGCATGGACGGTTCCGATCAAAACAAAAACTAGCAAAGAAGTTGCTATTGCGATTGAACAAATTTTCCGACGAGGACGCACACCCGAAAATTTACAAACAGATGATGGAAAAGAATTCTACAACAAACACTTTAAAAATGTAACAGAGAAATATCAAATAAACCATTATTCTACGTATAGTTCTCTTAAGACATCAATTGTTGAACGATTCAATCGAACACTAAAGAATATTATGTGGAAATTATAGGTGGATCAATCAAGTTGATGATATAGTCAGTGTCTACAATAATAAAAAAATACCGAACAATAAAAACGGCTCCGTCTGCTGTGAATAGATCCAATGTAAATACAAACATATATTTGAAAAGGGTTATAAACTAAATTGGACCACGAAAATTTTCAGAATTCGACAAATTCGTAAAACAAATCCCATCACATATTTATTGGAAAATTGTGAAGGGAATAAAATTGAAGGTGGGTTTCATGAGCCTGAGCTATTGAAAGCTAAGCATTCGTCAGTTTATCTTGTGGAGAAAATATTTAAAAATAATGGTAATCAAGCGCTTGTGAAATGGTTGGGATCCTCAATAAAACACAATTCCTGGGTAAATGTTAAAAATGTGATTCTTTAACATATAAATGCGTAATAAAACATTGTAGTTTGATTGATTGATTGACGATATTTTATTTATTTATTTATTAATCTCATGTATAATTGACCAAGTTTTTTTAATTTTACTTATTTTTCTATGAACACTATAACATTTAAAAGTGTTTGGTCCACTTTTTGCATCATCATATGCCCATGGGCAGCTTAAATAATGCTTTTCATATTTGCTAACTTTCTGAGGCATATCAGTGTAGGGGTTTAGGAAGCTATAGATGCTTATAAATTTGTCGAAGGGTTCCTTCAGAATTGACGCTCGGTGAACACAAAAAAAATTATTTGTAATCCTCAATAGAGCGGCGAAGGTCATTCTCTACATCGTTGTTATTGTTGTTGTAAGTATTGTTGTTATTCGTCGTCGTTGCCATTTTCAAATCATAGTGTGTAGTGGCTGGTGGTGCAATCTATACTCATAGTATAGGTTTGTTTCATTTTGTTTAAATCCAGAAATTCTACATCGGTCTTATAGTTTGGATCTTCCTGCTTTATATATTCAACCTCGCCATTACTAAGAATTCTTTCAGCTTCAAACTCATGATATTCATAACATGCGATTTTAAGTGGATGTTTGGTGTAGTTGCTGTCATATGTACATCGAACTGTTAATATCTTATCATCGTCGAACTCTAATTTAAAATGTCTGTAAAAAATATTTTTACTCTCGATTATTCCAGCTATTTCCATTTCTTTCTTTATCAAATCTTGCCGAAATCCTTCTGTTGCTTCATCGACTGAAACAAATTTTCTCGATGATTCTGTGGTTGTTGTTGTTGCCGGCATGATAGTTGTAGTTCTTGGTTGTATTTGTGGAAAGTCCGCCCATGATGATGATCAAATAGACACATCGTCATCATTTTGAATCAACGTGTCCGTTCTTGTTTGAACTGTGCTAACAGTCAGAAGTCGAAAGGATAATGCCACTTGCACTGTATTATTATCAGGAAGCACAATATTAAACGCTGAGTTATTAGTACTTTACTTGTCACTAAGAGTTACCACTGGCAGTGGACTGCCTTGAAGTAAAGACACTCCAACACTCAATATAAGGATTAATTTCAAAGACAACATTCTGTATTTCCAATCGATTTTCAGAAATAAACTGATTCCTTCTTACCATCCTGGGGCCTATTTATACTGCTCTAGATGATTCAATTTTTTGCCTGCTGCATTGAATAAATTACTAAATAAATAAAAAAAAATTCATATATTTATTTTATTCGGTTATGTATTAGTTTTAGTAACAACAACAACATTTTATTCTTATATTATCACTGAAAAGTTTCCCCTAATATTTATCAATATCAATGTTATAATGCCCCCATGCGAATGTACTAGCCCCATCTTCTCTTATGAATCGTTTATCATCTAAATAATTTAAAGCTGCTTTATTTATACATTCTGTGTAAAGATTATGCAACCTAGATCTAAATGTGTACATAGTTCCTCTAAATATTTTTTTCTGAATAAACAATCCCTATAACTATCTAAACTTAAACTATCCATAATAATTTTTTGACACCTTTAGCCTTCTTAATAACTTGACTGTACACTAAATGAGTACATTTTTGATCTTAATCCATAAATTCTGTAATAATATTTCCACACTACAATAACCTGTGGTTAAATACTTCTGTTCACACGATCTGCATATATTTTAAAATAAATAGTTTCTGTTATAAATTTTAACTTGATGTCTAAATTTATCATTGCTTATCTATCGTCTCTTTCAACTTAATTAATTTCAGGATTTTCCTCTTCCAAAGTCTCCAGATATCCATTTATTATCCGAAAAATTTTCATGAATTTCACAGTTTCCTCCTCTTTCACAATCATTTTACTCGATAATGATTTTTTAACTTCCCAGTATATGGGAAGTTCTTGTAATCGCCTCGAAAATCGAAATTGAAATTTTCAACTTTTCTTTACGTTTTGAGGTCTATAGAGTATATATAAAGTGTTTTTAGAAAGGGAGATGTATGTGTGTGTGTGTGTGTGTGTGTGTGTGTGTGTACGTACGTACGTACGTACGTACGTTCGTGGACACTTTTTTCTACGAGCATAACTCACGTAAACAAAGTCCGATTGACTTGATTAAGGTGCCAATCGAAGCGTCTTTGCAATTTTAAGAGCTGATTAGTTTTTGGGATACTTCGGTCGGCGGGGTTCGCTGTTTTGCCCGTTTGAAGGTCATTTCTGTCAGGCGCTATATCTCGCGAACCAAACATACGATTTTTTTAAACAAGGTGTCAATCGACGCGTATTAGCGTTTATGTTGTTCTGTCTAATTTTTAAAAAAAGTCTTCGAGCGGTTTTCAAAATTTTTAGAAAAAAGTGCAAAAAATTAGGTTTTTTTTCAAAAACAATAAATTTTTAACCTTATTGTCAAGTCTTAGTAATCAATGTTTATAAAATTTATCTACTCCAAACAATGTTCGCAAAAAAATCATCAAAACTTTTTCTCATGATTACGTAAAAAAATAAATTAAAAATAAAAAATCATTAAAAGTCATCATGATTTTCAAGGTCATTTTTATCATTCACTATATCTCACGAACCAGATATAATATTTGCATCATTAAGGTGTCAGTTGACGTGTATTAACATCTTTTTGAAGTTTTCAACATTATAAAAATTCGGTTTAGCCGTTTTTTTTAATTTAATAGAAGACAATGCGAAAAATTATGGTTTTTTTCATAGAAAATATTTTTTAACCTGATTTGCACAGCACAGTGATCCAGTTTATAAAATTTAGACATTCTCATTAGTTTTTGAAGAGACACCGGCAAAATGTTCTTCCATAATTATGAAAAAGCTAAATTAAAAATGAAAAATCATTCAAAGTTACCATGTAAAGAGGGTTCATACGAGTGCTATTACTTTATATCTTTTATTCTAAAAAAATTGTTGTAAATTCAATCAAAGTTTTAAGATATTTGCATAATTTAAGCAGATTTTTAATAGTTTTTATAGTCTTTTAATTAAAAAAAATTTCTTAAATTTTGAAAACCAACAAAAATTTTCAACACCAAAAAGGCCCCCCCGATTGATCCGCGTGAATATTCAATCTGTCCTCATCGACCAAAAACCTTACATAATAAATGGACCCTCCCGTAGACGATATGATTCATATTAACTCATTCCTGTTACTGCTATGAATACCTCTCATTGTTATTACTTATAGTAGTATTATTTTCAAAATTATTATTGTGTTTAATGTTGTTGATGTTTATGTAGATATTACTGGGAAGTAGACAGTGTGGACCTCAAGGGTCGCACCTCGCGGCTTGTTAATTTGGTTCATTCGAACCAATCGATCGAACTCCCGTTGAACTCGTAACATATCGGCATCTTTTTGATAATAATCATAATGCCTTCCATTTCTACGACAATTTTATGCTAGCCTTAACCTACTACAATCCAGATAATTTAAAACCATTTTTTAATTTTTTTTTTTGATTTTGCTTATACATTTGAATCTCTTAATTTAGGAAAATTTACTTGACAAGCAAAATGTTTTGCTTTACTTAAATTAGACAAAAAATCGCTTAGAATAGTTAAAAAAACATGTTTTTTGCTATGAGGCGTTTGGAAGCTCATAAATGACGTCTCAACGCTCTATCCAAAACATTACGTCTTTTTCACCTCTCATCTAATTCACAACTGAAACACCTACACATTATGAGAACATAATTATCAAACATGGTGCCGCACTCACATTAGCATTAGTCAACCTTCAGACATCTAAAATTATCACAAAACGCCACCAACTCATATGCTGATAAGAACTCCAAGCACTAAGTTGGCACGCCTTTCCTTATATCTCGCCGGCAAAACTATATACTCTTGCGTACTGCAATACGCGTCTTATAGGGCTAACAAAATTCGTTTATCATCGTATCATGAAAAAATGATAAACTACTTGCGTCTGTCTGGTAGTAACTTAAATCATTCAGACTATTCTTACTGAACTAGCAATTTATTCGTCATCCATCTAACATATCATACGTCATCCATCCAACGTTATTCGAAATTCCCTTATCTCATATGAATCACATCATGCGAAATCCATACACGTCACACCACACTCCCAAACACACTCCTTATCAACAAAGACCGGAAGACGCTAACCACAAACATTTTACATTGAAAGTGCCCTTAGAACATACCTTTCTATACTACTCACCTCGGCCATGGGAGTCATTCTTGGTATATTGTAGATAATCTTATATTGCTTGGTGATAGTTCGTTCTATACCCATTATGTTATTTTTGCCGTTTGATTCCATAGTAGGAGTCCATATGTGATTTTCGAAATTATGTGTGCCTTAGTAATTTGGATTTTATTTTTGTTAGGAATGTATGAGACGGTGTAGGAGACCAGCAATAGCTGCGAGTTTTTTCTCAATTCATTAAAACGTGCTCTCTATGGGAGTTTTTCGTCTATTGTAAGACCCAGGTATTTTGTTTTTTCAAATCTTTTTAAGATATAACAGTTAATTTTTATTACAGGTTCAATGTTGTTTTATTTTTGTTTATATATATAGTATTTTGTCTTGTTTACTTCCGATCTTGTTACTAACGTGTGATGAACTACTGTGTCAAAGCCTTTTTTAAATCAACGAAGATTGCTGCGACGTAAAGGCATTTATGCATTTTAGTATTTATGTGTGTCAGCATCTCAACAATATCATCTGTTGTCCTTTTCAATTCCTGGAACCCAAATTGATTTTAATTCAATAATTTCGTCTGTTCTAGGCAGTTTTTCATTCGAGAAGCTTATATATTTTTTCCATTATTTTACTCAGGGCGTTCAGTAGCGTTATTGGACGATAGTTATTCCGATATTTTTCTAGTCCGTCCTTAAATGTGGGTATTACTTAGGCTCCTTTCAGATACTCTGGCAATTCTCCTTTTCTGATTGATGCATTTATTAATTTAACTAGTATGTCTGCAATGTATTATTCTACTAATTTTATTTCGTCGACGGCGATTCAATCAGGCCCTGCCAATGTGTGGTTTTTGAAGAATCAATTGCTTCGATAGCTTCATTCCTATTGGTCAGTCTCAAATGAAAACAAACTTTGAGCGACATATGTTGTCCTGAAGACTCTAATTTAGACAATTCTGAAAGAATTTTGTGTCCAATAGTCGAGAAATGGTTGTTTAACACGTCTGGAATTTTATTTGGATCTTTGAATTTGCCGACCAAGTATTGTATTTCAACTACAGTATTTTTATTAATATTGTTGATTTCTCTTTTTCTCAAAACATTCGCTACAATATTCCAGAGTATACGTGGATTATTAGAGCCATGATTAAGTGTTTTTGCTCAATAATTCTGCTTAACGATTTTAATTGTGCTATTGCAATCATTTTTGATGAATTGGTGGTTCTGTAGTTTCAGTTAATTCGTGGGATCATTCAATAGTAGCTCGTAAGCTTGACATTTTTTTCTGGAAGCGAAAATTACATTTCCAGATATCCTCGCACCGTTTCTAGCCCGTATTTGTTTCGTTGCTGTAGATGCAACCTTTGCTTCTAACATAGTCTCTGCCCATTCTTGAAAACTTTAATGTTTTTCCTTTGCTTTTGCTTTTTCGTAACTTCAATAAGTTTATCAGTTTCGATGTGGGTTATGCATATATTTGGGATTATTTTTTTTAGTTATGTGTGTTTCTATCGTTACCCGTTTGATGTTATTTTAGTTGTTAGTTTATTTAACCTAGAATACTAGTCTGCTTAAATTCTCGTATCTGCACTCGAAATATTGATCTCTCTTTCTAAGTAGCAGGATTTCTAGAACACGCGTCACAGGCATTTCATTCGTCGGCCGGATCTTTCGAGAGATAAACGCATTGTTTAAGTATCTCCATTTTCGAAATATCAGCGTCTAGTGAGTCAAAATTACGCATTTTTCGTGACTTTTAGAACATAATAAGGAATGGGAATAGGTTATGCATTTGTGTTTTCGTTTTAAGTTTTTTTTTGCATTGTAAGTAGTCGTTATATGTTATTGTTTTAAAGTGGGGTATCCTGGTGCCACAATAATTACACGGAACCTGAATAAGGAGAATATATTGTCTTCTCTTCTTCAGAGTGATGAAGAGCGATACTGCGAGGTAACAAGATATTGACGACAGCGATTATGATTACAGAGCGACACAGAAGAGGCAAAGAAAAGAAAAACAAGCGGAAGAGCCGTCACTAAGCCAAAACCAACCTGCAGGCGAACAGAACCCGGAACAACTCGCGTCATCATCGTCGAGCTCTCGAATAATAACACTGCCTCAGAGACCTATTGGAGATAAAAATAAGCAATGCTGGTCAACGAAATCCATCCGGCGTGGACTTATTAGTACAGTCAAATGGGAGTTTGACCGTGCATTTTGGGTAGGCAGAAGTTTTTTCAATGGAATGCGTGGACAATGGTATAGATAGCTTCAGTTCAAGTTTCTGGCGTCGCAGCCCCAATCCTCACGGCTCCATCTTGAAAACAAACAAAAAGTGAGACACCTCTATATCTCCGGAACCATGGCCCCCACAAGAGAGTTGTGTATGGCAAACTTGCGTAGAATTAAATTTTTAGCAAGTCGTCCATACATGACTTTCACGTGGCATCAATAATTAAAAGTTAAAAGCCTAAAAAGACATCCAAAAAGGGAGGGACATCTTTCGAGCACCTCAAATCCATTGTTTTCACTTTAACCCCAAAACACATAGAGAATAACTTTAAGGCAATTTTGTTGCAAGTCGTTTGCGTTATTGATTGTTTTAATCGCTGTACACTGGTGGAAGCTATTGCATTCTAAAGGGGGGAAACTCACGTGAAAAAGGAATTTTAGGCCAAATAATCGGCTTCCGGTGGTAAACCTCTCATTGCAAAACTCACAGAGTGTTTTAGTGGGTAGAAATTTTTTGATTGCAATGACTAGTATGCCTTTATGTGAGCTTATATTTAAGTTTCTGGGTTCGCAACTCCAATTCCCTTGGCGCCGTCTTGAGGCTTGCTAAAAATTTAATTCTACGCAAGTTTGCCATACACAATTTTCTTGTGGGGGCCATGGTTCCGGAGATATGAGGGTGCCCCAACTTCTCTTGTTTTGAAGATGGAGCCCAAAGGACAGGAGCTGCGACCCTAGAAACTTGAACTTAAGTTATTTATACCACTGCCCACGCATTGCATGAAAAAAATTTCTGCCTACCCAAAATGCACGGTTTACGTCAAAATTTGGACGCTTTGACTGTACTATATGTCAGCACAAAATATTGTTCGATCTCAGAGGATCCCGACACAAATGTGCGCAATATATATGAGTCTGATATATGCTTCAATTTTTTTACGGAAGAAATTATCGGCGAAGTCGCAACATGGACTAACGCCGAGATATTTATGAAGCTCGTCGCTTCACTTTTAGTCAATTTTGACACCTTATTTTATGAAAAGCCGAAAAAACCAAACGCTTAGAGGTCTCTACATTGAAAAGATATTTGCGAGATAATATCGCTGATACATTGCCAATTGTGTCCTCCAGTTCAAGAGAAGGCAACGCAGAGCATCCAGAACCAAAGAAACGTATATATTGTACATATATTCAAAAGTAAGGCGTGTGTCAAAGCTGTAAAAGACTGATTCTTCAGCTGATTAGACCCTAAATGGAAAGTATGGCCTTTATTGATTTTAATTCAAATTCAAAATGACTGATTACAATGTGCCAAGAAACATTTTCACAGAAAATGAAAATTGTTATTTCATTTTGAAAGTGTATGTAGAAGTTTACATTAAGCGTCCGTCTTTTAGTAAATAAACATGAATACACGATATTTTTAGTGTTTGTTTTTTCATCTGAGCCTAATTAACTTATTTATGAACCTTCTACCCAATTATATTAGCTAAATTCGAAATATCAGGAGTTTCAAATCAGAATTTTACTCTTGATTTGTTATTCAAAAACAAACGTGTCTGGTAACAAAATGTATTTTTATTCACTACGCTCTTCTCTAATGTTAAACTTCGACTCGACCCTGCTTCTAAGTTCCTACTCTATTTATTGGAAAAATCTTATCAAACAATTTTGGACCTAAGACTAACTTTTACCATCTTATAAAAATCTTATCAAACAATTTTGGCCTTAAGACTAGCCATTACCATCTTATCATTTACTCATATTCTTATCCTGGTATTCGTTGCATCTCATTATTTACTTTTATATATGTAAATTACTTATTTAGGGTTGAATGCAATCTTAATCCTAACAATGTTTATCCATCGTCATCGACATGCATTGATGAGGTAACTCTTCCCATCCTAGCTTCAAACCTGTCCTCAGGTTTGTTGACAATAATATTTATTTTTTTATTACAAAACTTTGTTTTTAAATAGAAGGTAACAATTATTACTACTATTATTATTGTAAGGCTAAATGTCGGTAATGTAAATGTTCGAAAGTTGTGCGAATTATCAAGATTTAATAGTTTTTTGTATTTTTAATAAATGAATTGTTTTGTTCTGTAAGTGTTGAATATGATTAAGGGTGACTGCTTCTAATACAGTATAATTTTTTATTGGATTACTTTGTGGCAGTATTTTTGGAATGAAGCTTTCGGAAAATGAGCTCACGATTTTCATTGATTCTAAATATACGGTGCATGATTCAAATTTAAGTTGAAAGTTTTTGTATTCTATGAACATCGTTTGATTTTTTTAATTGCCGCATGATTAAATTAATTGTGTGTCATGAATATTTGTAAAGATGAAAGTATTTTCGTTAATTTTAAGATAATTGGTTTCCTTTTCTTCGAAGAGAGTACAATTAGTTGTTGTTTATAATGTTTTTGTTTACAATGTCTTTTGCTACACCCTTTGATATATAAAAGTTTTCAATGTTTACATATATTTGAAAATTGTTAGCATTTGGTAGTGGAATAAGTTGATCTATTGAAATTGATTCTAGTTCTAAGGGTATTTCGATAAATATTGTTAATTTGGGTTTTCCTATCAAAACGTCAGATTTAATTTTTTGTAATTTAATTGCATCTATGTTGTATTTGATTATATCTAGATTTGTAAGGATGTTTCTATGTAGAAGATGTCCTTTATTATTCAGAAAGATTTCGAAAGTTTGGTCAATTTTTTCTTCTGCTAAATTTAAGAGTTGTTGGAAGTTTATGTAGTTATTTATTTGGGCAAGTTGCTTTGAGTGGCCATTTATAATTTCCGTATTATTTTTCAGGGCATTTTCCAGTATTAAATTATTTCTGTTAATTTGTTTCGCAATATCTTTAATTGACGCATGTATTTCGTTGCTAGACTTCATCAATAATTCATCGTTAATTTTGAGGTTGCCTTCGCTGGTTTCTATAGCTTCAAAATTACTTTCGATCACTCTTCTGTCTTCTTCATCCATGGTTGAAACGATAAAATTTACGTTTCTTTCTAAACCTTTGAGGATGAATCCTTCTCTTTACGGATGGTTTAATAAATCTAGGCTGTAGTTTAGTTGGATTAGGATTTTGAACGAAGTTTTCATTAACTTCGTAGTATTTTCTATTGGCATTTCGTTTATTTGTATAATTTTCTTTATATTGCTTAAGTCGTTCGTAAATCGTTCCCCTATCTTTTTCGCATTCATTAAAAAATATTTTGGACGGTTTTTCCTTATGCGCAGAATGGTATGTGTTGGTGTAAATTTTGAGGCACTCCTCTATTGGATTTAAATCTGCAAAGTCCCTATCTTCTGTATCTTGTCGCAAATAAAATGATCGCAAGTTTTCGTTCAAAGTTCGGTGTGCAACTCCGACATCTCTGTTCCCAGTTTTGTGGTGCGGTGAGCAAAAGTGAACTTTGATTTCTTCCTTATCCAGCCAATCCTTTGTTTCTTCGGAGTCAAGAGCACCTTCATTATCAGTTTTTTTTTGGGTTTGCCTATCCTGTTCAGCATCGTTCGCATGGCTTTTATAACTGTGTCCCATTGCCTGTTTTTTAATGGTATCATAGTCATAAATTTTGAGAATTTATCGATGCAAGTTAAATAAGGAGAATTTTTATTTTTAAACCATATGTCCACGTGGTATATATCTCTTACGTTATTTGATGTTTCAGTTAATTTGCAAGGTAGTTCTTCCGGATTCCTTTCATACTTGCTCTGCGTACATATTACACATTCGTTGACATAATTTGCTATCCGTTGTTTCAAATGGGGATAGTAATATTTTTTTGCTATGATTTCGTGTTTTTGTAATTCATTGATGATTGCCATTTTTATGTTCCTTTGCAATATTTTCCTCAATTTCTGCCTTAGAACAGTTCCAAAGATGTTTTTTTGCCTGAACTATTGAGCATTTTGGATTGTTTAGTTTCCAGATATATTGTTTTTGGAATAATAATAATACTTCTTTGTTTGGAAATTTTATACCAGTAGTACCTATTTGAGGTATGTGGTTATTTAAGATATATTATCGGTTTTGTCGGTGTATTCCTTGTACGTTAATACAATTTGTTTACCATTGTTGAAATTATTTCTTTTAACGCTGTTTGCTTCTCCTATTTTAAGAATTATTTGATTTTTGTAACAATTTAATGGTTTTTCGGATATGTAAATATAATTTGTATTATCTTCTGCTGCTGTATGTTGGGTTGCTAGTGTTGATCTATTTTCTTGTCCACTGATTGCATGGATTTCTACTCTTGAAAGAGTATCCGATACGTAGTTTTCTTTTCCTTTAATAATATTTCGTAGTCGTCTCCATCAGTTTAAGTTTCCATCTTTGAAGTTTTGCATTTTCTTCCTTGATATTTGCAATAAATATTAATGGCTTATGATATGTTTGTAACAGAAATTTCCTGATATATAGATATGGCCTAATATACTTTGTAGCCCATACAATTGAGAGTAGTTCCTTTTCAATCGTTGAGTACCTGGTTTCATGTTTGTTCAAAGTCCTGGACGCGAAACAGATTGGCCTGGCTAGGTACTGCACCTATAGCGAAATTACTTGCGTCGGTAGTTAGCGTAAATTGTTTATTTAGGTGAGGATGTGCTAAAATCGGATCGTGTAAAATGTATCTTTTAAGAAATTCAAATGATTCGTTATAATCTTCGTCTTTAACGTTAATTTTTTGATCTTTTTGGAGGAATTTGGTGATTAATAAATTTTCTATAGAACCCAGTTAATCCCAAAAATGACTTAATTTGTTTGTTTTTTTCGGAAAGAGGAAATTTTTCTATTGCACTTAGTTTATTTGGATTGGGTTTAATTTCTTAAGGCGTGATTACATGCCCTAAAAATTCAGTGTTTCTCTGTAAAAAAAGCGTTTTTGACAGTTGTATCTTTAAATTTGCTTTACGAAGTGTTTCAAGAACTTTCCTTAAAGCAATTTCATGTTTTTCCAATGAAGTGGAGTACACGAGGATATCATTCATATAGACAACACATATTTTATTGATGTGTTCTTTTAGAATATGGTTCATAAGCCTTTGAAATGTTGCCGGGGCATTTTTAAGTCCGAACGGCATTCTGGTAAATTCGAAGTGACCGCTATCTGTAGAAAATGCAATTTTTGGTCTATCCTCAGGTTTAATTTCTATCCGATGAAAGTCTATAGCAAGGTCAATTGTCGTGAAATAATTTGCGTTTCCTAATTTGCCTAAAATTTCATCTATTTGAGGTATAGGGAATTTATCTTCAATCGTTAGGTTATTAATTTTTCTGAAATCAATAACTAGTCTGTGCTGCCCGGGTGTTTTCTTAGGAACTACCCAGATGGGCGAATTAAAGGGCGAATTTGATGGTTGAATAATACCCTGTCTTAGATCTCCTTGAATTTGTTTATTAACGAAATCTTTAAGAGAATATGGGTATCGATAATTTTTTTGATGAATGGGTTTATCAGTATTCAACTTTAATTCACGTTTTATTTCGCTTGTAAAACTGAGAGGTTCGTTTTTATCATATTCAAGATCATAGAAGTCGCTTTTTAATCTGTTGATAACGCTAAGTTCTTCCTCAGAAAATATTGTCTTATCCTCATTTCTCTCATCTCATCTCATCTTGTTTATTTAAATTATTTTGTGCTGAAACTGTGTGATATATTTTTTCTTCGTTTACACTTAATGGAATTTTAATATTATTAATTTGCAAAGTATTATCATTAAAACTGATACCTGCTTTAGTTGGCACAAAAATATTTTGACTAAATTGGTAAAATATCTACCAACGAATTAAAAATAAATTTAAAGAATGACAGACCTGTCGTTTATAAAGCGTTTCGAATGGCTCACTCCGAATGAGAAGTCGTACGAAAAATAATTGATGAACTAGTATAAAATAAAATCATCAGAGAATCTAATTCCCCCTTCAGTAGTCCCATACTTCTAGTCAAAAAGAAAACTGGCGAGTATAGAATGTGTGTTGATTATAGAAGACTCAACTAAAACACAGTTAAAGATCATTTTCCTTTACCAAGAATAGATGATCAGATTGAGCGTCCGACGGGATGTAACGTCTTTACGACACTAGATCTCGCAAGTGGTTATCATCATATTCCTGTCAGTGAAGAATCTGTAAATAAAACAGCTTTCATAACACCGGATGGAAATTACGAATACTTACGAATGCCATTTGGTTTAGCTAACGCTCCAGCAGTATTTCAAAGGACTATCAGTGCCGCTCTGGGTTCTTTGAGGTTCAAAACAGTTTTGGCATACATGGATGACCTATTAGTTCCCACATAAAATATAGAAAAAAGATTCGAGGCACTGAAAAAAGTGCTCAGATGCTTACAAGAATCGAATTTAACATTGAGACTTGAAAAATATTTCTTTTTCAAGTCTAAGATCGAATATTTGGGATACCAAATAACCATAAGGGGATACAACCAGGTCCTAGAAAAATCGTTGCTGTCACAAATTATCCTAGGCCAGTTAGCACTCACCAATTACGACAATTTCTCAGATGGGCCAGCTATTTTCGTAAATTCATTTCCCATTTCGCTACAATTGCTATGTCTCTTACAAAACTATTCAGGAAAAATCAACAATTTTGCTGGGTAAAAGAGCAAGAAGAAGCGTTTCCTATGCTTAAGCAAAAGTTGTCAGAATCTCCTCTTTTAGCCCTGTATAACCATGAACCACGAACCGAGTTACATACAAATGCTTCAAAAGTGGGAATAGCGAGTGTGCTACTGCAAGAACAAAATAACGGCACACTGAAACCTATTTGTTATTATAGCCGAATCGGAAACTCTAGCAATAGTCTGTTCGCTTAAACACTTTAGAACATATTTACTGGGAATAGCATTTAAGGTGGTGAATGACTGCAATGCTATTCGAACTACCTTGACCAAAAGAGATTTGATTCCTCGCATAGAAAGATGGTGGCTAACAGTGCAAGATTACGATTTTACGGTAGAATATCGAGCAGGGGCAAAAATGGCACATGTAGATGCCCTGAGCAGAAATTCGATAATGGAAGAATTTGAAGAACATTCATTTACTGTCTATATCACAACGGACGATTGGATATTGACCGCTCAGTTGCAAGACGAAAATTGTAAACGCTTGATGGAAATATTATCAGCTAAACCAACAACAATACATGAAAAAAAATTTCATAAATTATATTCCCTCAAAAACCATAGATTATATTAAAATACGGAAATAGGAACTCGATGGGTGGTACCCAGAACGTTGAGAAAGGAAATCGTTATGTGCCATCATGATCAAACGGGGCACTTTTCATGAGACAAAACCGTCGCGTACAGTTCAGGTTTTCTTCCTTATCGTTCGACTACTTCAAACCTTCTTGTTTTTTCAAACACTGTGGCTTCAGCTCTTGATAATCACCTTCAAGTTGATGTCATTTATACTGACTTTTCCAAGGCTTTCGAGACTGTTGACCACTCTTTACTGTGTCGCAAGCTTGAGCACTTTGGAGTTTCAGGCTCCCTACTTTTGTGGTTTATGTCTTATTTGTCTTCAAGGTCTTGCCGTGCTTCCATTTTCGGTACACATTCTGCCCGTTTTTACCCCCAATCGGGTGTCATAAAAGGTTCCATTATTGGCCCTCTTCTTTTTATCCTTTACATCAATGACCTACCTCCTATATTTAAGTCTCGTTGTCTTCTTTATGCTGATGATCTCACTCAAGATATACAGAGTGATTCAGTCTTTGGATGACTGCAAAGCTCTCCAAGAAGATTTAGTCGCGCTGAGTTCTTGGTGTCAAGCAAATTTCATCTCCCTAAACATTCCTAAGTGCCATACATTGACTTTCTCCCTTAAAACTTCTCATTTCCAATTTACATATCTTATTGATTCTGTTCCTTTAAGTGTTGTTGATCAAGTTAACGACCTTGGTGTCATTTTTGATACCAGGCCTAAATTTGATGCTGACATTCTAAATATCATCACCAGAGCCTCAAAGCTATCGGGTTTTGTATTGAGACATTCCCCTATTTTCTCTAATCCTCTTTCTGCTGTCAAACTGTTTATGAGTATCGTTCGTCCTATTCTTGAATACGCATCCCAAATTTGGTCACCTTACTTTGAATATTTAATTAATCTCCTTGAATCTGTTCAACGTGAATTTACACGCTTTCTCCTGCTAGAATTTAAAATTCCCTATATTCCTGATGATGAACGTCTCCTCTTATTCTACTCTACTCCGTCTAACTAGATCTCAGGATAGACTCCAGCTTGGACCTTTCCCCTCTGCTTTTGCCGCTTTTAAGCGAAACTTAGTGAATATACTGTTTAACTAATTAATTTCACTTTTTTAATCTTAATATTAATCTTGTAATCTTATATTTATTTTACGGTTACACAATTTGTAATTGGAGTTTACTCTGTAAATTGTGCTGATACTAAATAAATAGGAAAATATTGGTTTTCTTCAATGAGAAAGTACGTTAAAGATTATATTAGTCACTGTCTTGCATGTGCATATAATAAATTGCCTGCAGGGAAATGTCTAGGTTATCTCCATCCAATTGAGAAAACGAATAATCCTATGCATACGTTGCATAACGATCATCTTGGTCTATTCGTGAAAAGTTCACGAGGCAATGCATATCTGTTAACTGTAGAAGTTTACGAAATTCATTTTTATGAAAGCGGTGCCCAACACAAAAGTCGGGCCAGTCATCAAATTGTTTGATGAGATTATCAATATGTTTGGAGTTCCAAACCGTGTTGTAAGTGACAGAGGTAGTTGCTTTACACGTAAAAAGTTTACGGAATATTGCAAATCATTAGGTATTAAACTTATATTGAATGCGACTGCAACCCCAAGGGCAAATGGCCAAGCGGAACGTTACAATAGGACGATTTTAGGTTGTTTGTCGACATCCAACGGGGATGAAACAAAATGGAATCAAGAAATAAATTCAATCAAAGGGGGATTGAATATTACACGTAATAAAACCACGGGAAAGTCCCCATATGAATTGTTACTGGGTTACGTTCTCCGCAGCGCGAATGATTCTTACTTAGCAAATGAAGTGTGTGAAAACGTTTCCAGATACTTGGAACAAGTAAAATCCGAAGCTATGTATTCTATTAAAAATCGTTGCAGAAGAAATACTTTGACAAAAGAGACGTATGGCTCTCACTTTCGAAATGGGACAACATGTTTTGTTTAGAAGACCAAAAGGATCTAACGATGGTGCGAGTAGGAAACTACTTCCCCAATATAGTGGACCATATGTGGTCAAAAAAATCTCGAAACTCGATCGGTATGTCATTGAAGATATACCTGGTTCAACTAGATCTCGAAAAAATATAGTGGGATTTCGGCCGCTGATCGAATGAAACCTTACGAAGTAGCATTCGATAGTGACGACTCCATCGAAACGTAATAGGTTTTGAAATCGAATATTGACGTTAGTATAGGTACGTACCTAGTTTAAAATCATGATTCTATGATGAGTACGCATACGATATATTTATATTATGCCTCGAAGACGCGGCAAAGTGTAGCGTGGCCGAGCTGTAAGCGACATATGTGCAGCAATAAATGTTTATTGCGGATACGTTCGGCAGATATTTCACACGAAGAAATATTGACGCCAGACGGACGGTTCCTTTTGCCAGCGTATCTGGAATTTTATGTTTTTACGAACATGACTAAAATGCCTTTTTTTCCTAAGAAATACCCGGACCCCGAATCTTGGAAGGATGCCCGTTGGCAGGCGTAAGCGGTGGAACGAAGTCTTCAAAGAAAGAGGCAGTCTGTAAGCTGATTCGACGGTGAACGGGCGCTGAAAATCGATGCACAGTGCAGAAACCAACGTGTTTCAATGTAATGTATGAAATCAGTAAAATTGTCTTACAGCCAATCTTTTTCGTTTTGAGTTCTTACAATATAAGTTTGTTAGTTGGTGCGTACAGTGGAACCTTATTTATCCGGCAATCAGTCAACCGGCGTTTCAATTATCCGGCGCACTACATATTTTTTTTCTTCACTTTTTTGTGCATAACAAAATCGCTTTATTTATATAATATATATATTATCAATTTATTTAAAGAGCATTACATTTGTATACAGCATGACCTCTAATTTATTGCTCTCAATTGTATATACATATATTAATAAACCAAATTTCACTTGCGGAACACTCATTTTACTTGAAATTTTTGCTTTGCTCGATTAACCGGCGTTTTACTCATCCGGCGCTCTGACTGACCGGTGCCTGCCGGGTAAACAAGGTTCCACTGTATTATATTTCTGAAACCTTGTTGTAGTTTATAATTCTCCTGATAAAGTAAGTTGCCTCATGTACTTAAGGCATTCCGTTGAATCGTCTCTGTGGCATACGTTTAGCCCTTTGTTGTCAAACAACTTGAACATTTTTGAAGGTTAGAATTACAGTCCTCCGTTTTATATTCACCTGCGCATTTCGCGCAAGTTGCCTTTTTCTCGCCTTTACATTTTTGATTTATAATTGAATTTTTGACACTTTTAGCACCAGTCACATTGTACTTCCGAAATTTCAACATGACGGGAGAAACCTTAGAGGTGAAATTTTGAATACAGTAGAAATGAAATAAGGACCAAATAGAAACAGGAATTATGGAAAATCACATGATTGCAAGTACAAATGAATAATTCTTTGTAATATTTATTTTTCGCCTGATTTACAAACTCGATTATGAACACATTGGATGCCATTATTCCAGATTTCAGGCCATTGCACGGGTAAATGAGTGAAATAAACAGTTTAGCTGAACAATGCTGTAGAATTACGCGACTATAACAGCAATGAAGCTCGGCTCCTACATCAATCCAATATGTTACTGAACAGTCGTTTGCCAGCATTTCAACTTTAAGTGTCCGTATTACTGTCGTATAATTTGATGATAACATCTCTGAAGCTCAGGCTTGTGTAAATATCTAAATGATTACTTGCACCCCCAACAGATAAGAATTTGACAGGTGCATCTTGATATGCTATATTGTAAGCCGCACATCCTGAAATTGGTACTTCTGCCACTGTATTTGCATCATAACTATATTCATGCAAGCATGAAGACTCTCCAGCAATAATAATCAAATCGTCGAGAAAGGTGGAACAATGTATCTTCTCAGAAAATGGGAGGGAATATGCACATTCTCGCGAACGTAAGTGCCACATAGAAGCTTTGGGACCGCCCCCACAAACAAGCCAGTCTCTTGTAACTGATACCGAACCCTGCCATTTGCCGTACTCTGGTCGTGACAGCTCATCACTTTTATAGGGTTCCAAACACGCAACTGATTTGGTGATTCTAGTGTCCCAAAATAGAACAGCTCCATCTTCAGCGGCGGAATATATACTTTTCTCTTGGCCATCTATGCAATGAACGTAATCACCGTGTCCTTCAAAGTATCTTATGATTCGTCCTTCTGCCAAATCAATTTGATAGACAATATTATCACCGCATCCAGCAAAGAGCATATTTGATGTAGAATCCCGCCATAAAAAATTTACGTCACCTATATCATTGTTTTCACACGATGAAGCGATGCTTAGTTCCCAAATTTTTCGATCGATTGATTGTCTTCCTTCATTCCAAGAATAGCCTGATACAATCCCTACAGTACCCACAATAAGAATCCCAAAGTGGAATTCAAGACTGTTTATCGCCCTTCTCGGCAAAGGCGAAAATATAGGGACTGGATTCAGCGGATTTTTATTTAAAACCGCTTTGAGATCATCTTCGTGCTTATCCTCCAATCCTTCTAAACTAAAAATAATGGCATTCAATCAGTTAGACATTCTTCCAGACAAACCTTAGAATAAATATATCGCCATAACTATTTCCAGCAAATAAATGATTTCCAGTGCCAGAAATCGTTTGAGACAAAATCGTATTATAAAGTGATTTATGATTAAGTTTCATTTTAAAATGTTTACGCTTGACAAAAACTATTAACAGTTTTGTACAACTTTAAGTGTTACCTTTGATATGACAACTATTTAAGGAACGGCGAAATATCGATGAGAATATACCTTCAAATTGAAAACTAATTGGACTGGAAAGAACCGCATAAACGCCTATACTTGGGTAACAGAGCTAACTATGGACTGGAACGTCAACAAAATCTGTGATATCGCTTTCTATTTGAATTAGTGTCACTTTGAACGAGGTAATGACGATCATCGGCAGACTACATTAAAAATTTTAGGGACAAAATTTTTGGCGGGAAATTCAAATAGTAATGGAAATCGTAAGCGCAATTTAACAAAATTGCATATATCAAACTGAAATTAAAGATTTTTCATTGAATGTAAAATCAAAGTTAAACGAGTTGTAAACCAATCCAGCATATCACCTAAAGTGAATCGCGATACTTGCAGAATTATTTTTATATGTATCAAGGAAATAGGTGAATTAAAAATTTATTACTATAATATTAATTCCCCCCCTTTTCCTTTTACAACCGGGCTTGGGACCGGCTCTGGAGGAATTACGGGCCCAAAAGCTTTTCATTTTTAAATTCAATAAAATGTATTCTGTTTGAAATTATTGAATGAATCTAATACATATGAAAATTGTCTTTTACATCCCCTTGAAATGAATGATTTTATTGAAACGCTGTCTTAAAGAAAGCTTTTTACTTTTTTTTTGCTATGAAATGAAAGCGAGTTTGCAGATATGCTTCGGTAATTGTTTTAATGAGAAGAGCATAATGATGTGTATCGACGAAATGTTCAAAACATTCTTCAAATAGTTCTTTGGAAACGCAATGTGCCTGCACGATTGATGAGATCTTTAGAAACGTTTTTGTTTGTAGATGTTGGCTTCATTGCATTGTTCAAAACATCGAATTTCTTACTCGGTTTTCGTGCAAATAAACACAACAGATGACACTTTAAATTTCCTCTCGTCTTAAGTGATATCTGCGATTTAGCAGTTTGGTCACCGTGAAGAGCAGAATCGCATATTTCACATAAAAAAGCCTTGCTTAACTTGAACACAACAAACTCTGCAATGTATTTTACAACATGATGGTTGTAGTTGGACAGTCGAGCTAGATCCATCGCATATGAGTGCTTTTCTAGAAATTCGGTGTTCATCTCCGAAAAATTAATTGGCTGTTGTTCCTCCAGCATTATCAGTCCGCTTGTGCTATTGTTGATGCTTTGCAAAGGAGTGGACTCGCTCGTATCCAAAATAAGATTTTCTTCCAACGGAATACAATTGCCTACACCTCCAAAACGGATTTGGCTTCTGAGCACTAGTTTTTTGTATCGAGCAGTAAATTGTCTCACGGTTGGATTATTAATGTATCCAAGTCCAGTACGAACAGAAGAAAAAACAGATCCAGGTGGTCTTGTTTCAGCTTATACATTGGAATAAATTTTAGTATTTTAGTCTTAAAAAAACTCTCGTACAAAATTTCGACAAATTTCGAAGACATGATATAATTCCTAAAATTCCAACGCGTCTTTTACTAGCCACATCCAGCTGTCCATGTGGTAATTGCAGATTTTTGATGTAGGTGATATCACTTTCTGAAAGATTAAAAACAAAATCTTTGTTGCTAGCACATAAAGCTCGTTTGAAATATTCAATGTCGGTGACTTTTCTACTGTTTAGCACATCAAATACATCATTAAATATTCGTAAAAATTGCGATGTGCCTCCACTTCCTTGGAGATGAGGCAATTTAAGTACATCCCGACAGAAATCAAGAGCATCGGCCAGAGATCTACTGAATGTTTGGACAGCAAGCCGCACTTTCATTTTTCATTTCATTCAAAATAAATATGAGTTTTTCGTGATTTGTTTCCAAGATGCAAACCTTCTTCCTCTTGGCGCTTTAAAAGGGAAACGAAATATTCCAATCTAGCAAAATTTCCGTTCAAGTCTTTTAAAACGCTTAAATCGGCCAATGCGTTTTTAACAAGTTTTAGCATATGGCAAGGGTCTGGATGGAAGATATATTTTTCAGCACTGTTTTCACAGTTGACGAGCCCTTTGCTGTTACAATCTCTTACATTGCAGCCTTAAATTGATGCCATTGTGAAGTTGGATGAAGCACCGTGAAAAGTAGTTCCTACTAGGCATGTGTAGCTCATCGCGGATATGATTCAGTGATCCGAATCATCTTAGAGATCCAAATGATTCGAATCAGTGAAATCGGTTCATTTGGATCAGTGGATCTTTCATATCTCATGGATCTTTCATATCTCATGGATCTTTCATATATCATGGATCTTTCATATCTCATGGATCTTTCATATCTCATGACACAAACGCGATCATGTTCCATTCAGTAATCTCTCACAAGTTCCTCCCGTAAGAGAGGTAAAGAGAAATACACTTTCCACCCGAAGAGACGGTGCAGCTCGCATTTGGATGGGCATAACGATGAATATGCACATGAGATGATATGTTTGTAAATAATTTGCAGGGCTGCCAGCAGTAGTTTACAAGTAGATGCATATATTAAGATGCAATTTAAAGTTTCGGTTGTAGTAATTTAAAATGTGAAATTATACAATATGATCGTAGTTGAAAGTACAAATTTTTGTCATTGTCAGGCAGTAAAGGCGCAATTGTGCTTTTATATATTTTGTGTGGAAATTATATATTAATATATTCTTCATATAAAAATGTAACTTTATTAAGGTTTTTTTCAGTCAAATATGGGCTTAAAGATTCGGAAAGATACGATCGTAAGTATTCCGAATGGAGTTTTATGAACTCAAAAATCAAGTAAACAACATCTACAGATTTACCTGATTGTATGTTAACTCTGAAGAGTGTACAGCGTACCATATCTCTTCTGACTCAGTGATCCAAATGATCTAGATGATCCATATGATCTAGATGATCCATATGATCTAGATGATCCATATGATCCAAATGATACATATCACTGATCTGGATCTTTTTACTGAGCCAGATTCAAATGATCCATTCACAACAAAGATATGTTTTTACCACCTCTAGTTCCTACTATTTCTACGCCAACATCAAGTAGTTTTTGTATGCAATGTGACAAGATGTTCGCCTTTTGCTCTGCATTTAAATTATGAATTGGAAAATATGCTACAGGTATTTTTCACGGCTTATTAATGCAGACAACGAGGAAAACCAATACTTGACTGGCTAATGTATCACTGCAACCTCCATTACCGATATCCACAAAACCGTAGAAACTTTTTCCATCCCACTCAGTTTGTTTTTTTATATAAATTTTATCAAATACGACGTTCACAACTATTTTTCCCTCTGGAGTAGAATCTTCAACTCGTTTTATGGCAGCGAAGCATTCTTTATTGAATCGAGAAGCGCAGTTGATTTTTTGGAACCACTTTCTGATGGTCTTACTATGCCGTAAACAACTGTTGGATGTTGTACGAACATATTTATAGGCACATGGGGACAAAAAATTTAAATTCAAGGCAAATGGCTTTATTTCAGCACTATATAGCCTTGCGACCTTTTTTTCTGTTGCTTGGAAAAACTTTCTCTCAAAAATATGCCTATTTGGCCCGCTTACTGTATCCAAGACTTCTTCCAAGTTTTCATCAATTAAATTATTTTTATTAAGACTCAATAAAAAATCGCCGGTTCTTTGAACTCCGAAGAAAATGATACGGATAATTTAAGGTTCAGTTTTTGTAATTGTGAACATCGGCTGTTACTAATGTTCGAGACGGTTTGCCGACTTCGACCTCTCGAACATGTTCGTTTCCCGTACCCATTTCGTAGGGGTTAACAAAATTTTGGATAGGGTCACACTGTCCTACTGTCGAGTGTCGTATTTCATGGGTTGGATCTCGAGAAGAAGACCCGAGGTCACGTCCTCCTTTAAAGGGATTACGAACTCCCGCTCGATTTGGATCCCGCTCAAACTGAAATTTCACTTGTGGTTGATCAAAATTCGCTCGTGGGCGAGGTAAAACGCGTTTTTTTAAATATCTGCATTCGTCTTGGGAATGGTTGGGCTTGTTACAATACCCGCAAGTTAAGAGTCGTACCTCTTGTTTTATCTGTTTTGGCACAAAATTTGGGAAACCGGTGTTACGATAGCACGTTTCACTGTTATGTCCTGTCTTACCACATGTTTGGCAGATAGGTTTCGAATTGTGGAGGGTTTTGTGAGAAGCTCTAGGTGCTAATAATTGTGAGGTGCGCTCGAGGCGAGCCGCGTGATTTTCCGCATAAGCCACTGCTCTTTTTAGGTCAGTTTCGGCATGTGCTTTGATTATCAGCTTAAGATTTTCGTTCCTCACACCGTCTTCGAATACTTGGATTCCAAGTTTATTGTTTTCTTCAGCGAGAAAATTCCGCACTGTTTCATCGCTGGTGCTGGCAAAAGTAGCTGAGTTAAGGGAGTACAATAGATGGCTAACACGATCACCAAATTCTTTTACTGACTCGTTGGGTCGTTGCTTTGCAGCTAACAATTCGTTTTGAGTAGAGGAACGCGATTTTTCCTCCTTGAAGGCTTTCTCTAATTCCCGTACAAGATCATTCCACTTGGTAAAGGATCTGAACTGAATTAGTTCGAATGCAGGCCCTTGTAGTCTGGTTTTGACTAGCTCCAGGAAAACCTTTTGTTCCGCTTCTGTTTTCGCGGATAAAAACAGGATGTTTCCGCAAGCAATGAATTTGTTCAGGTCTTCGGGGTTGCCACTGAACACCGGCACGATATTGAAAACATCGTTAATGCTCACTTTGAATTCCATCGGACGGCTTTGTAATGGACCGCGCTCGTTCTGGAATGGTAGAACCTCAAAGAGCTCTACAATCGACCGATACTTTCGCGTGAGAATGTTGGTCTCGTAAATTTTCCCGCACTAAATTGAACACAACTATATAACAATAACTTACACGAGAGGGATAATTAATAAAACGAAATGACACGAAAGGGGAATGAATTACACTTTTTCTTAGATTAAAAATAAGGTGCTTAATTAAAATAAAAATACTTCTTCGCTTACGCTTGGTCCCGTTTGTTCGCTGTTGTTGACTTCTTTTCCGCGTATTCGACTTTTTCTGCTGCTATTCCTGCTGCTATTTCCGTTTTCGCTTCGTTTGTGTGCGAAGATGTTCCCGTCTTGCTGAGGGCTTTGCGAGGGACGAAATCAAGCTTCCGCTGCTTTGCCGCTTTGCTGCTTTGCCGCTTTGCTGCTTTGCTGTTTTGCTGCTTTGCTGCTTTGCCGCTTTGCTGCTTTGCTGCTTTGCTGCTTTGCCGCTTTGCTGCTTTGCTGCTTTGCCGCTTTGCCGCTTTGCTGCTTTGCTGCTTTGCTTTGCGAGGGACATTCTTTGTTGAGCGCACTGTGGGCTTGGCTGCAATTTATGTATTTTATTTCGGTACAGATCACGGGATCGTGAATTGGGAGCGAGCAGATGTCGCAAGTGGTTGAGTTTTTGCAAAATTTTTTTGGATGACCGAATTTGAAGCAATTTTTACATTGGATCGGTTTGGGGATGTATTGCTTTACTTTAACATTAAGGAAACCTATTTTGATTTCCTGAAGTAAATTGTAGTCGTTGAAGCTTAGTATATGAAGGGGTGTATTTATCACTTTCCCGTCAATGAATTTTGCTAT